>CM019148.1:149540188-149586377 GCA_009733165.1 Naja naja
AAGTGGTTAATTAGGCGATAGCTGGAATTTCTCTCTGCTTGATTGAGATTCTCATCAGAGCTTGCAGAAAGCAAATAGCCTCCAGCTGTTGAGGAAGCAGAGTGTAAACTGCATGTGAAGGAACAAAGAACTGACAATTTATTGAAGAAATCTTAGAAGAGCAAGGCTTCTTATATGAAATCTTGTTTATATGAAATCTAGTGTGTCTTATCTTCTTATATGAAATCTAGTGTATCTGTTATAGTGACTTAAGTCTGCTATTTATATAAATACTAGTTTCATACCAAGCTCACAATAAACTATGTGATTGGCCTTAAGTTTTGGGGAGGAAAATAGGGAAAAATTGTGCCTCTGCCTACCAGCATCCATCGGTATTCATCTGGCTAGCATCCTGTCAGTGTGTGAGGGAGTTGAGGGATGTTTAGAAACTGAAACATGGAAACGGGAACAGTTTTTTCTGTGTGAGCAAGAAGGAGACTGGATGTGGCTTAGCTCAACTGTTCTGTACTAAAGCTGGTTGCTGCTGTAAAACTAAAACTGAAACTGAAACTCCTCTCCTCTGCTTGTGTTTTGCATTTGGAAGAGATTTCTTTTCAGGTGGGGAGGGGGAGTAGAACTCCTTAGCATCAGAGCCTGTTAATAATAATATAGGAAATACTAATGATCTGAGGGTTATTTCGACAATCCTTTCTTAGTGAACACCTAGAAGCCAAGAGGAACATACGTGCCAAATTTCAAGTTTGTAGGCTTTACAGTTCTGGATATTTTGTGATGATGCATGAGTGGTATTTCGCTTTTATATATATATAAAATATATATAAATAAAATATACTGTCTAGGACAGTGAAACCTTCCATTAGCAGTCTTTAGATGCAGTGGACAAATGTTTATTTCAATTTCATCCTTATTTAACAGATGAATGTCTCTTACATAAAGGATTTCTATGTGGTTTTGCTGAAAATGAAATCACATGATATATAATGATATATAATGATGCACATAGTATAAATTTGGGTTTAACCAATATTCAGTTTTAATAGACACTCACTTCCCAAATGGTCCATTAATTACTGTATTATAAATCATCATAAAAAGGATGTAATACTCATACTGACTATTGTATTATGGCATAATTGTTCATGGAAGAGAGCCTTCATGCATAAAGTATTATATTGAATAATCTAGTACCTACATGCATCAGGACCTTAACCATATCCCCAAAGGGCTTTATACGATTCCCACTTCAATTAACAAATAATTTCAAAAATGTGGGAGTCTCATGAGTTCACACATTAGATTTGAAAAAATCCCAGTTCCAACCTCAGTTGTAAACAATGAAGCCAACTGGGCGAAGTTTGGGTTAGCCGCCTTCTTTCAGCCCCTCCCACCCACGACAGGGTTGCTGTTTTGAGGAAAACAGGAGGGAGGAGAATTAGGTATGTTCACCTCCTTGAGTTATTTATAAGAATATTTTTTTAAAAGAAAGTTGTTTTGATTTAAGGCCCTGGTGATAAAACGGAACCCCTTGACCTTACTTATTGAGAGAAACAGAGAATGAAGAACAATATTCTAATGCAATACCACACTTGCTCGGTTAAATTACATATCCTGGAGGTGCTGAAGTTAGACATCAAAGCACAAATAGCGGTAATGCACTCATGGCAATGTCTATCTTTCCAAAATTCAAACTTCTTCTGACCATACATCACAACCATTTGTTCCCTCATTCCAGCCGGAGCTGTGTTTAGCAGCATAAGTGGAGATGAATACCAGATGCATCTAGATAGTGAGGGCTCTGCTGATATTCCTTCAGCCCACATAAAACATAAAGAGGTTAAAACTATCTACTGAGCCTAGTGTCAGTTTATCTTTATTCTCTTTTTCTTTTTTCTCCATCATCAGGCAAACAAAAACGGCATTCAACCAAGGCAACTTGAATAGAATGTATTACTTAGCAAGAGAAAACAATATCTATAATCCTCTCTGGACAACTTGAAATCCTGGTTCAATGACCTTCTTCTGCAAGATGCCTCCCTGCAAAGAGGCTTTTAAAAAAATTTATTTAAACTGGGTACATGCAACACTGAAAGGCACAGATCATTGATTGCTATCTAGCAGGAAGTGAATAAAAGAGGTTACAGGAGGGGAAGGAAAGAGGACAAAGAGAGCATCAGTATCTGTTGTTGTTAATATCTTAAAATGTTTGTATGCATACAGTTTGGGACTGCAAGTAATTTACAGGTCGTCCTCAACTTACAACCATTCATTTAGTGATCATTCGAAACTACAATGGCACTGAAAAAGTGACTTATGACCATTTTTCACGCTTGCAACGCTGCAGCATCTCCATGATCACATGATCAAAATTCAGACACTTGGCAACTGCTTCATATTTATGACGGTTGCAGTGTCCCGGGTCATGGGTTCACTGTTTGCGATCTTCTGACCAGTAAAGTCGACGCTCTGTCCTAGGCTTCCCAAAAGCACTAAGCAAACTCTGTGTCCCAGCAAAACCTCTTTTATTAAATGAATGTGAATTTATTATATTCACATTCAACCAACGGCCTGGCAAAAGTCTTTCAAAGGTATAGTTATTAGCTCAGACCTTATTTAGGTTGGAAAGCTGCCTGGTAAATATTTCCACATGCAGTGCTGACAGGGAAGGGCTGGGCACAGAGTCTCTAGATTACACAGACAAATCTTCACAAGGCTCGAACAAACGAACGAATGAATTGTTTCCTGCAAAAGCCCCTCCCTTTGCTCCTCTTTTAATCCTTATGGGAGGGGCTATTCATTGTTCACCTGTGGCCTTACTTCCACGGCAACCCTGAGTTCTTAATTGTTCCTTCCTTTTGCAGCTCATGCAGGCTGGGAATCAGTTCCAGAAGTTCCCCTGCCTCACTGCTGTCCAAGCCCAAGGCAGCTTGATGACTGTCAGCCTGCCCTGGCCCCATCTCTGCCTCTGACGAGAGCCCTCCTCGCCCAGCCTTCCTCAGCCATCCATTCCTCAAAGACTATTTGTATTTGATAAACAAGGAAATTGAAACAAACAAAACTCGGAAGTTCAGGAGTAATTATTTTATGTGACACTTTCTTGATGTGTAAAGAATTGTTGCTGAGATGTACCCTGTATCTGAACAGTGAGAATTTTATGGGGATAAACTCATTTCCTGGCAATATATCTTGAGAGATTTATTGCATTTTTGTGATACAAGATTTATTTACTTGTGTACACAGAGTGAATTCACCTCTCCCTTGACCGGTGAGAATGAAAAAAAGAATTATCTCTGCACTATCACCATGGTTATCTTCTGTTATTTTGTCAGGTCTTTAGACACATTGCCGTAGGAAGTGGAGAGATTTAATCATTGAAATATTCAGCTCCAAAATTCACACACTGGATGCTTCCCAAAGCTCTGACAGAGGATTATTTGTGGGGTTTCCAACTTTTCCCTCAGGAAGCATTACAAACCTCTTCACAATTGCCGATGAGGTTGAACAAGGGTTGCCCTTTGTGGTCTCCAAACTGCAGGCCTCCTTCTCCCTTCATCTAACCATGATGGGGTCTTCTCTATAAACCAAAACTCAAAACAAGTCCTAACTCACTCCTCATCTTCACACAAGCAGACCAACTGGCTTCCCTGTGCAAGTTATCCATTGGATCACAAGTGCTCTGATGGCATACGTAGGAGTGGGAAAGAGAAGAAAATAGGTGGAATGAGGTACAGAGAGACGTAGAAGTAGAGTTCTATATTGGCCAAGTGTGATTGGACACAAGGAATTTGTCTTCAGTGCATAAGATATAAGTGATGAATCATGATCATAGTCATCATAAATACATTCATCATGAATCATAAGATACAACACTTGATGATAGTCCTAGGTTACTAAATAAGCAACCAAATCATACTAGGAAACAAATAAAACAATATAAATCATAAAGAAACAAGCAACAAGGTTATAGTCATAAGTAAAAATGGTAATAGGAAGGATGAGAAGAATAATAGTAATACAGACTTAGTAAATAATTTGACAGTGTTGTGGGAATTAATTGTTCAGCAGAGTAATGGCATGCGGGGAAAAACTGTCCTTGTGTCTAGTTGTTCTGGTGTGCAATACTGTATAATGTGGTTTTGAGGGTAGAAGTTGAAACAATTTATGTCCAGAATGTTAGGGGTCTGTAGATATTTTAACGGCTCTCTTTTTGACTCGTGCAATATACAGGTCCTCGATTGAAGGCAGGTTGGTAGTAATTGTTTTTTCTGCAGTCCTAATTACTCCCTGAAGTCTGTGTCTGTTTTGTTTGGTTGCAGAGCCAAACCAGACAGTTATAGAGGTGCAGATGACAGACTCAATAATTCCTCTGTAGAACTGAATCAGCAACTCTTCAGGCAGTTTGAGCTTTCTGAGTTGGCGTAAAAAGAGAGAGGATCATAGAAGGACTAGCACCAAAGAAAGGGGACATACTTGAATTTTTTTTCATCCACCATGACATTATTCAAACTTTCTGCTTGAATGATGGAAATGGATCAGGTTTCTAAGGCAAAACCAGAGTTCCTGTAGCAAGAAAAGACCTTGGAGAACGATGCACCATCTCATACTAGATGACCTTGGCGTTATTATGGTCAATCTTGTGTAAAAGGGATGGTGAGGATGTGATGAAAAGGTTATCTCTTGAACCTCCCCCATTCTTTTCCCATGCAATTTCCTTTTAAATGTAGATTACTATCAAATGGTGCCTTGTCATGTGATACTACCATCATGGGTGATGTCATAGGGAGAATGCTACTTTCTATATTAGTGGTAGAACAGAAAATGTGCCTCCCAAACTATCCTGCACAAGAATATAAAAAGAATGGCATAAAGAAGTTCTAGTTTCTTAAGCAGATCTAATCATTTTTGCACTCAGGCAATCCTAATAAACTAGATTTCTAGTCTAAACAAATTTGTGCACTCATCGTGCCAGTCACCATGCTCAAAATTATACTCTGGAGGGAAGCAATGGATTCATGTTCAATCAATCAGCTCCCCTCTTAGATTGAAATGGTACAAATCAGGAACAGTTATTTTAGGGTCTATCTGTGGAGGTAAGTTTTCAAAATCCATAGGTCAGGTTGCTGCACATTATCACTAGCTATATGAAGACATTCCTGGCCGCTGCTAAAAGCTGTGCACCTGGATTCAGGCTGAATCAAGAAATACATTCACCTATTTTGTAAACCTTAGTCTTCAAGGGAAAGGTCCAAAACAAGTTGAAGTCTTATTTCCTCATCTGTCTTTCAATTTATCAGGAATAACAATCAGTTGATCGATTACTTTGTATTTACAAGGGGAAAAGAGTCATGTGTCTGTCACCGCCATGTAATAGTGATAGCATCGGAGTTCAGACAGTTTCTTTCAGCAGTTTCAACTCCTGTATATGTTATGTTTGTGCATAGCCACCACAATAGGACAGGAGCCACCTTAGAATGGTGCCTTCAAGTTCCATCTCTGAGAAACCTTCAGGCAGATACTGCAAAAATCACTGAGATGTCTAAGCAGAATCAATGGGGAGACACTTTTCATGCTCAAGACTCAGCAAAGTTCATTCAGCATCGAAGAGATCAATATTGTCTCTTTTCCATGATCATTCCTGAAGTTAGACAGAAATTGATCTAGCGCCAGCATTAAATAAATGTTGAATGCTAGTATCAATAACAGATTTTTAAATGACTTATTGTAGCGCTTGTTTGCTTGAAGTCATGGAATTATGAAAAACTTTTATAATTAAAAAGATTATTCAAACATCTTTAATTCCATATAATATTAACTTTTTTGAATAGCTTTACTGATTACTGAATTTAATGATGGATTTGGACAGTTTCACCATTCCATTTAGTTCAATGCTAGTTGATGAGGAAATGCCAAGATACATAATCACACTGTCTTGAGTAGAATTTAGAGACAGAATTATTCAAGCATGCTAATTTTTAAAAAGTTAATATTAGGTGACTCCTTGATTTCCAGCAAATAATGATTAAAGGGGATTTCACAAGTCTCTTGGGGTAAGTAATCTTAAAAGCAATCCATAAATAATGACACCAGGAGCCTTTATTTTCAGGGAGAAAATTTAATCAACCCCCTTCCAAGGTTTCTTATCCCTTATTGCAATAGAGAAACTTTTTCTGTATTTAGTTTGACTACATAAAAAGTTATTGGGGGCTGGGAGGCAGATAGGATCACCTTAAAACTGTAAAAAAATTCCATTAAAAAAAGAAAAGGAAAGGAAAAACTTTGTAGGCTTAAAAGAAATTTGCTTTTCCAACAAATTTGACTGAATAAATAGCTGGTAGCCAAATGTATTGCTGAAACTTAGCTGGCACTATACAGTATATATAAAACAATCAAAGCACAGAGTTTAAAAGTTTTTGTCTAATCAAACACAGTGTGGAATCTTATACACATATATTTGTATACACATATATTTGTGAGGTGAAGAATATGGTAAAGGCTAATTTCTCTCAAATAGTCTCTGGATGGCCGTATATTTTACCACTGTTTTGGAGTCATGTCTTATTCAGTCAGTTCAGCCATTGCTGAGATCTTCAATATCCTAAGAACTTGATGTTTCCAATACTAAATTCCAAAAATTTAAGGCTGGCAAAGCTACCTTTCATCTTCTTGTTGTCCATAGATTCTCTATCCTGCCCTTTTTCTTCAGAGATCTGATTATCATTTTAGAACAAAAGCTCCATCCCTAACCTGCATAATTTAATATCCTAAAATGGTCATAAGATGAGCAGAGCTCCTCAAAAGAACACGCAATACAAACATGCTTTCTAAATTAAACAAAACTTGCACAATCATACTGCTGAGGTTTATTTTGGCCAGGCTTTGCTATGTGGTTTGTGGAAATGCTGCATAACATGTACATATTTTGTTCTTCTATGTGTTTTAACACAAATAAGTTTATTGTGTATTACTAGTAGGTGGACCAATCAAGATGTATCCAGTTAGTTACATCCTTGTTCTGTCCACCACAGAATCTTTGCCCTCCCATTGCTTCTCTCAGCTCTCTTTGAAAATTATGAATTGTGAAATCCCATATCTTATTTTTTTTCCAGAGTTGTATGGTATGATTGAGCATTTTCCAATCTGTTAAAATTCCTTGCTAAATCCTTCTCTAGTCATGTTGGCATTCCTGTCTTTGTAACTATGAAACAAGTATTTGTAATTAAAAAGACCTTTAATGTTAAGAGTCATGAGGTCAGTTAAAATTTATTACTGGGAATAAATAAAATAATTGAACATTATTTGCTAGAAAAGTGGCAATGATTTTACATATTTCTTTTCCCTCCTTGAATTCAGGGTGACCATGTAGGAATGTGGAATATATGTATGTGGTGTCCCTTCCCTTCCATTCCCTTCCTCCCACAAAACATTTTCAAAAGTTGATGACATCTCCCACTACTTTCAAGCATGACTGACACATCACTCATATAGTGAACCATTCCTGTTATTTTAAGCTCAATATATGGCCATTCCACCTATTTCATCTGCAACAGGATTATACACCAACCATTGATACGATCAGTTTTCCTCCTTTGCTCCTAGGCTGTCAAATTCCAGATCCAGGCTACAAATATTGCAATGGAGAGGAGAGGCTGGGCCTAAATTTATTATAATATATCCCACCAATGCATTCACACATCACAGCTGAAAATGGATTTGGGTTTTTTTTTAAAATCAGGGACCAGAGAAATATATTTCTTATTGTGACATGCTGCAGTTTTCCTATCAACTTGGCTATAATTAGAGAGACATATGGTTGTCTTTTATAATTAATTTCCACAAATTGGTGGCTTTCAGAATTGACTGATTAGTCTTGCACAAATGGTTGCAATGTTTGTATTGCTGAAAATGTTACCCTAACCCCACATTTCTGAATATTGAAAACATCTGTCTGAGCTGAATCAATTACATTAAATTTGTCTTCTTTACAAAAAGGGGAAATTTGATCCCTAAGTTTACAATAATTAGTGAGCTAAGCATATTTAGATGAATGCCACTGAACAAAAATTAGAAATTATTTTAAATGGGAAGCTTCTTATATGGCATGAAACATTTTCTTGGTTCAGTTTGAAAGAAAAAGGATGTAAAATGAATTATAATGGAAGGAAATGATAATTCCTTTCTAATTATGAATCATAGTAAGATGTGAACAAGCTGTCCTACTTCTCCTCTCAGAGGCTGCTTATATAGTGCATTGAAAATATTCTGTGTTGCTTTGGGGGAATCCATCATCGGGTAACAGGCTTCGTGTGAGATGGGCAGTGGGATAACAAATGTCATGCTGGTATGATTCACTGCTCACACTTTAAGTGAGTAATTAAGAATAGCATGATGTAAGATGAATTAAGATATTGGGATTAAGATCTAGTGTAGCTAGATCAGATTAGATCCATCTGCATGAGCTGCTTCTTCCTCCTCTGATGATTTGGCAACCAGAGACTGAATTGCAGTTTAGGAGGCTGCAAACTATCAGGAACCAGTTTCCTTGTTGGATAATATTCACCTGTAATAGTAGCAAGACTAGCCTTCTCTATCCTATCTGGGAATTATAGAAGTGGCATTCCAACACATATGGAGAATTGTCCATGTATTCGATATCTCTTTTTTTTTTACAAAAGTTTTATTTTTCCAAAAGAACAAACATAACAAACAAACATACAACACATAGATCCATATCAATTTCAAGTATGTTGGTTGGTCAAAAATCACAGTGCCTTCCCCTCATTATTCATACTCAGTATTACAAAAAGGAAAAACTATAATCATTATTATTAATCCTCTATCATATTATAATCTCTATATTGTTTCAACAGTTCTATCTATCTTTATATTCCCAAAAATATATTACCAAACTTTTTTATCTAACCATTGATAGAACATATTCCATATCTTATAAAACTGCTTTTCTTCTTGGTCCCTAATTTCAAATGTTAATCTACTCATTTCGGCACAGTCCAAAATCTTCTTAATCACTTCCTCCTGTGTAGGTGTCTTATCATTTCTCCAGTTTTTAGCAAATACAATTCTGGCAGCTGTCAATACATTAACAATCAAATATTTCAGTTCTTTGTTGAGTGTCTCTGGTACAATTCCCAACAGAAATATCTCAGGTTTCAAGTCTATATGTTGTTGTGTCATTTTTTCCAACCACATGTGGATTTTAGTCCAATATCTTTTAGCATCAGCGCAAGTCCACCACATGTGGTAGTAGGAGCCAGGTATCTGATGACATTTCCAACACTTATCCGATTTATCCTTGAACATTCTTGCAATCCTTCTCGGGATAGGTGCCACCTGTAAAACATCTTATACAAATTTTCTTTATATGCAGTTGACATTGTCATTTTATAATTCTGATCCCACAGTGTTTGCCATCTCTCTAGATCTATCCCATAACCAAAATTTCCCCAAGCAATCATTGTTTCCTTAACCTGCTCCTCTTCCATTCTAACTTCTAATAAATGACCATAGAGTTTTTAAATCACTTTTTGTTCATACCCATCAAAATTTTATCTAGTTCAGTTGGTTTTATAAATACCTTCAGTCTTAACATCCTCATCATATCTAGATTGTATTTGCAAATATGAAAACCAATTCATTTTATACCTTGTTCTTGTAGTGTTTGCATCGATTTGACTTCACCCTTTTCATTTAAAATCTCTCCATATCTAACTGTTTGTTCCTTCTTGTATATTATTGAATATGAAAAAGCTTCAATAGTAGATACCCATAATGGAATTTGTATATAATGTTGTTTTCTAGTTTTTTCCCAATTTAAAAATAAAGCTTCTTGAACATAATGTCTTCTAAAATATCCTTGTTTTTTAGTTCCCTTATACCATACAAAAGCATGCCATCCTAGTAATAAATCATGACCCTCTAAAGTTAACAATCTATTATTTCTCAATGTTATCCATTCTTTCACCCACATCAAACTTGCAGCTTGATAATACAATTCCCAGTTTGGTAGTGCGAATCCCCCTCTTGACCTTGCATCTTGTAATAGCTTAAATTTAATTCTTGGCTTTTTGCCCTGCCATATGAATTTTGATGTGATTTTATTTAAATCTTCAAAGTACTCTTTCCCAAGTCTAATTGGAATTGTCTGAAATAATAGGTAATACATTCATCTTAACTGTCGATATTCTACCAATAAGGGATAATTGTATATTTTCCCATCTTTCAAGATCTGTCGCTATCTGCTGTTTAAGTTTTATGTAATTGTCTTCTTTCAAAGTACTGCATCTTGGCATTATATATATTCCCAAGTATTTAACTTTATTTGCAATCTGGATCTCTAATAGATCTTCTAAATCTTTCTTAGCTTTGCTAACATATTCTTTGTTAGGATCTTTGTTTTGTCTTTATTAATTTTTAAACCTGCCACCATTCCATATTCTTCTATTTGTTCTATCAACTTAGGTGCTGATTTAAGTGGATCCTCTAGTATGAATACCAAATCGTCTGCCCTGTAGTTTATATTCTTCTTTTTAATTTTCATTCCTTTTATTTCTTCATCTTCTCTGATAGCTCTATTCAGTACTTCTAGTGTTAAAACAAACAGCAGGGCGACAGAGGGCAACCTTGTCTAGTTCCTTTTCTTATCCCTATAGATTCTGTCAACTCCGTTTACCAATATCTTGCTGTTTGATTATTATATATTGTCTCAATAGCCTGTATAAAGTTTTTCCAAAGCCCATTTGCATTATTTGCAATATCATAAACCGCCAGTTCACATTGTCAAATGCTTTTTGAGCATCTAAAACATCAGTGCCATCTGTTTTCAGGGTGTGCTTCATAATACTCCAAAGTATCTAAAATTATTCTCACATTTTGCTTGATTTGTCATTTTGGCAAAATCCATTTTGATCTGTGTGGATAAATTCATTTAAATATCTTTTCATTCTTTCTGCCAAATTGAAGCAAAGATTTTATAATCTGAATTCAACAATGAGATAGGTCTATAATTTTTAACTTGTAGGTCCATTTCTTCTTTAGGTATAAGGGTAATATAAGCTTCCAACCATGTCTCAGGTATTCTCTTTTTTAGCAACACTTCATTCATCACTTCTAGAAGGGGCAACACTTCCTGGAAGGTCTTGTAAAATTCGCGGTAGACCATCTGGACCTGGTGCTTTTCCTGTATTTTGTTTCTTCAAGGCTTCTGTTAATTCCATCATGGTTATGTTCCCTTCTAACATTGTTTCAATGTCTTTAGGTATCTGTGGTAGTCTTGTCTTTTGTAGATACTGTTCAATTTTTCTTCTAGAATATCTTCTTGAGAGTACAGTTTTTCATAGTAGTCTCGAATAATTTTTTCTTTTTGTCATTCCCATGTTGTATATTCCCTTTTCCATCTATTAATTGGCTAATTTTCTTTGTTTCTCTTTCCTTTCTAATTTTATATGCTAACCATCTTCCTGGCTTATTAGCATTTTCAAAATAATTTTGTTTAGCGCTTTAATCTTTTGAGCGACTTCTTCCTTGTCCATTAAAGCCATTTTATGTTTAATCACATCCATTTTCCTTTTAATATCTTTCCCTTGCGGTGATTGTTGTAGTTCTTTTTCCAATTTCATGAAATCATCTTCCAATATTTTGAGTGTCTTCTTCCGTTTAATATTTCTTTTCCTTATATAGTCAATTATCAAACCTCTTGTATAAGCCTTCATCGCATCCCAGCGAGTTTGTAGTGATGTATCTTCTTTTCTGTTTTCCTTGAAAAAAAAGATAAGTTCTGTCTCAATTCTCTTTTTAAATTCTTCTTCTTTCAAAATCATGTTATTTAGCGTCCATCTAGATCTTCTCCTCTGTCCTTTCCAGGCAACTATCAATGGATTGTGATCCGCAGGTCCCACTTTCAATTTGAATTTTCTGTATATCGGAGAGCATATCTGCAGATGCCCATACCATATCTATTCTTGACCATGATTCATGTCTATTTGAATAAAAAGTAAATTCTTTATTTCCAATATTTCTCTCTCTCCATATATCTTTAATATTAATTTCTTCTATCATTTGAAAGAAGGACTTGGGTAGCTTTTTCTAATTTTCTTTTTGGTTCTTTCAGATTTGTAGTCAAGCTGGTCATTAATTATCCCATTAAAATCTCCCATCAGAAAGATATTTGCATAGTCTAATTCAATCACTTTTGGTATAATTTCTTATAGAATTCTTCTTGATTCTCACTTGGTGCATATATTACTATCAAGAGCATTTTAGTGTTGTTGTCTATTATCTCCACCATTAAAATCCTCCTATCTTCATCTGTATAAATCAATTCTGCAGTAATTATATCTTTAATGTACAAGACCACTCCTCTCTTTTTACATTGTGCCAATGATGTAAATAACTTTCCTAACTTTTTTGTCTCAATACATATTCATGTTGTTTTTTAATGTGGACTTCTTGTAGACAAATTATATCAAATTTTAGTTTCTCTAATTTATGAAATATTTTCCTTCTTTTAGCAATCGAATTAAGTCCATTTATATTCATCAAAATCAGTTTTTTCCCTTCCATTTTAGGTCTTGTATATAGGTTTTGTTGCTCTAGTCGTTCTAACTTCTCTTCGTTCTCTAGGTAGACCACCTACCACTCCAAGTTGTTCCTCTTCTTCACTTGTTGCTACACCTTCCTTTGGAAGTTCCACAATCAGCTCCTCTTGTCTTCCATTTCCGTCCTTTCCTCTAAAATATTCATCATAAAAAAATTGCGCTCTCTCCACTGTATCAATTCTATGTCTTTGTTCCCACCACACAAACAGAAGGCCTTCTGGTATTAACCATCTGTAGTTTACACCTCTCTTCAACAGTTCTTTAGATAAGAATGCATATTCTCTTCTCCTCTCTCTTATTCTTCTTGGTACCTGTTTCAATACCATAATGTCTTTGTTATTGTGCTTCAATGTCTTGTCTCTAGTTGCTTGCAGTATTTGTGATTTAATGTCTTCTTAGTGAACCTAATATGGATTTCTCTTGGAAGTCTATTCCTTTTTCCATACCTTGTATAGACTTGAAATATTTCATCTATTCCATCCCTCATCTTCTCTTCAGTTGTTTCTAACAATTCTGCCAAAATCTGTGTCATTTTCTCCAACAAGTTTTCACCCTTCTCTTCCTCCACATTTTGGAATCTCAAATAAAATTCCGATCTATCCACTTTGCTTCGCAGTGATTCGTTATGGTCACTCTCAACTTCACTTAATCTGATGTTGAAACTCTTCATTTCTTCATCTCTTTGTTCTTGCTGCTCCTCAACTTTCTTAATCCTCTCACCATATTTCTCCATTGTTTGCCATAAAGCTTTTATATTTTCATCTGTCTTGTCCAGCTTCTGTTCACTTATCTCAATTTTCTCTACTTTTTCCAATCTCTCACTGCTTGTAATATCATCTGTATTTTATCTTCTTTCTCTTTTTCCCTTTCTTGTTGTGATGTTGTTGATGCGGGAGTTGTAACTTGTGGAACTGAAGACCTTCTACTCATTCTTGCATAGATTGTCAACACCAATTCCAAAAAGGGAAAGAAAAAGGAATGGAAGCCAATAATAAAAAAGTAAAGATTAGTAATATAAGAAGGGAGAGGAACAATCCTACTCAAAAAGAAAGAGAAAAATAGTAAAAAGAAGAAAAAAGAGGAATTCCATAATGTGTCAATGATATATCAATAATTTGAAGAAAAGATAAAAATTTAAAAACTAAGAAAAGAATGTATAAATAAAAAACTTGAGTTTTTGTTTTTTTAAAAAAAAGAAGGGAGAGAAAAAAGAAAAGATCCAATAGTTGACTGTCTTGTTTCCAATGTACAAAATGAAAAGCCACCTCTCAAAAGAGAAAAGGCTAAAAATTGAAAAATAGGAAGGTATCAATAAAAAAGTTGAAAAAAAGTAATAATAAAATAGTAAAGTATCCTTTAAGAATAACAAAATATATTTTAGGAGAAAATGAATTAAGATATTGGGATTAAGATCTAGTGTAGCTAGATCAGATTAGATCCATCTGCATGAGCTGCTTCTTCCTCCTCTGATGATTTGGCAATCAGAGACTGAATTGCAGTTTAGGAGGCTGCAAACTATCAGGAACCAGTTTCCTTGTTGGATAATATTCACCTGTAATAGTAGCAAGACTAGCCTTCTCTATCCTATCTGGGAATTATAGAAGTGGCATTCCAACACATATGGAGAATTGTCCATGTATTCGATATCTCTTGATGATTGTAGCTGAGCAAACAGATGAGTAATGTTGGCTTGTCATATTGTTATGGTTAACCTCATCAATAATGAAAAGGCTATCTGTGGCTGCTTGTATCCTATTGTGGAAATTCAGTTTGTGAGCAATCTTGGAGACTTATTGGAAAGGCAAAGTATCAAACTTCTAAATAAATGATAAGATGAATGATGCTATAAATGTTGGCTCCAGAGCAATGTTAAATATTTGCCTTTAAATACGTAAACAGTGAGGCAGCCTTGAGAGCCAACAGCTTTAACTATTCTGCTTAATGAATTCAGCCTTTTAAGCCAAGGGCACTTAGTTCCTTGGTCACTGTACTTAGTTCATGAAGCCATATTCTGTGCTAATATTTAGGAAAGCCCCATTTTTAGACAGATTCAGGATTCCTTCTGAAACAAGATGGTATTGCCCAACCAGCCTATTCAGAGTCTTGGATATAATCGTAGGTCATTTTTAAAAAACATTTGTTGAAAGTCTTAAAACTATATCAGATTGTGGTTTGAGGAGCATTCTTCGTTTGCAAAATACAAAAGAAAAATATAAATAAAGTGTTATGTATGCAGGTTTGAATGTCATTGGTTTAGTTTGAACTGTTCTTGTAAAATGTCAAATATGATTGGTTTAAAAAGTGCGGGGAAAACCCTGCACTCTGATTGGCTGGCAACTGCGGCTGCTGGCTATAAGTAGCAGCCGCAGCCCAGCCAAATTGGGTCTGTTATGAGCTGTAGTCACTAATAAACTCTTCACTGAAGCACTCCGCATCTGACTCTTCATGCAAATCTAACATAAAGGAAGAAAGGAAGGGAGGGAGGGTGGGAGGGAGGGGTATCCAGAGAGTCTTTCAAAGCCCAGTAGGAAACAGCTGATTGTATAGAAGCTGAACACTGAACAATTCCTTAATCAAGGGCAGCATGCTTAGAAGTCTGCCAGGGCTGCTGTTTTGTCAAAATGATAAAAATGGTCCCATGCTGTCTTGTTGCAAACTCTGCTCCTGTTTCATGTTAATGCATCATAATGACAAACCCACAAAAGGGGTGTGTTTTGCATCATGCTGCTGCCCTACTGCTTTCATTATTGTATCTCCCCTCACAGAGGTGGTATCCAGCAGATTCTGACCAGTTCTGGAGAACCGGTAGCAGAAATTTTGAGTAGTTCAGAGAACTGGCAAATACCACCTCTGACTGGCCACGCCCACAACTATTGGCTGCCTCCTGAGTCCCAGCTGATCAGCTGGATCTTCTTTTGTTACCCTGCACAGGAGAATGGAGCTGGAAAGCAGGTTAGTGGGGTGGGGAGGGAATGGGGATTTTGCAGTATCCTTCCCCTGCCATGCCCACCAAACCACACCCACCAAACCACGCCCATCAAGCCACACCAACAGAACCAGTAGTAAAAAGATTTGAATACCACCACTGTCTCCTCACCCTCTTGTCACCGGGACTTTACTATCTAAAATATGTTGATTCAGAGTCATAAACCTTTCTTATTTTAAAAATGTGCATGGTGCAAATATTAATCATACTGCTCTTTTCCCAAAGAAGAATAGGATTAAAAAAACTCAGAATGATTGCTCTCTGTATGATCATTTTGGAATCGGGTCATTTGAAAAAGATGAATTAGTAGGGCCAGAAACAAATGATATGCAATATAACAAAAGCTCATCTCAGCCTTCTTTTCTGATCAGATTCTAAAGCTGAGGAGAAACAAATCCTTATGAATGTCCACTTGCACTTTGCTACATAAAAAGGGAACTACAGAAGGAACCAAGTGGTGAAACATCCCTCCCCTAATAGACATCCCTCTATTGATATTGAGAGTGATAGGACTATGATACAAAAGAGGCTGAGAGCCTAGAAAGTATGCAGACAAGAGCAGCAAAGATGATAGAGTCTGGAGAATAAATTATATGATGAACAGCTGAGGGAACAAGGTATGCCTATTGAAGGATTACGGGAGGGGAACATGATAACTATTTTCCAGAAGAGCAAAAGGGGATTGATTTATTTTCCAAAGCACCAGAGGGCAGGACTAACAGCAATGGGTGGAAATGTGAGAGATCCAACCCAGAAGTAAGAAGGAGAAGAAGGAGAAATTTTCTGACAGTGAGAATAATTCATCAATGAAACAGCTTGCCTTGCAGGTGCTCCATCACTGGAGGTTTTTTAAAAATTAGACTGAACAACCATTTGACCAGGATTGTATAAGGTCTCCTGCCTTGAGCAAGGGGGTTGAACTAGAAGACCACTGAGATATCTTTGGGCCCTATGATTCAATGCTCTATTTTCTATGTAATTTCTTTGTTTTTGCAAACTCAAAGTAAGGGAGAAAGTTATTTTGATTATATTATCCTATAATGCAAAAACTGGAGTAGAAATTATATTCAATAGAAATATAATGGTGAACCTTATTTATTTATTATAACTTATTTTTATTTATTTATTTTGATATAATGGGTGCAAAATTCCACTTAGATCAGGATGTCCATGTGTTTAAGTACATTGTAACTGTAGAACCATCGTTTACACACATGCACAGACGCACACACAATCAGTGAAATGTCATCATCAAGTGAACTTTTAGAATCACTGTGGTGGCCACTGAGTTTCCCTGGATGACACTAGTAGCTGGCAGCACACTGCAGCCTGGTGGAGGGGGCCTCTTTTGCTATCCCATGAGCTCATCTTCTATTCATTCTCTTATCTGTTGGGATGGGGATGGGATGTCTCTGATTTTCCAGGTGTACAGGTGATATCATTTACTAACATCACCACTAACTTCAAGGATTGGTTGAGGGGTTATGCCAATGTGATTGAGGGGTTTCACCCATGTGGATCTATTCTCCAATCCCAATGCTGTATCTATGCTGTTCTTTTCTTCTTGTAAAAATGGTATAAAAGTAATAAACACCATGTATGTGGTCAGACATCTTTGGACACTGAAATGACTGGTTATTGAATCCCCACAAATCACAGCTAATATGGTCATTTCTTTTTCAGAATGCCTACCTTAAAGATCAGCTCATAGCCCATATCAGAAAATGTTACTATGCACAGGATGTGCCTAAAAATCGATATATACACACCGAGGCAAGGATCAAAGGGGGAAAATGTACAGCAGAGGGGTGCTGAGGGAGACATATTCATGCAATATCATGAAATCATATTGAAAATTGTTGAATCGCTCTGAGGAGAAAGATGCCAGTCATGGTGAGGAAGATGATGTTTCAAAGATAGAAGAATCTCTGCTGGCTTTGGAAAGGTCATACTGCATGATTCATGTAAATGTCAATTCATTTTTAAGGTATTCTGCCAAATCTTAGAGTGTTTATTTTTCTAGCTACGGTAGTCAATCATATGGATAATATTAGCATGCCTATCCCTAACCCTAGCTGCTATTGCCCTTCTTTTTTGAGCCAAGTTTGTGTTCGGATTCTCTACAACTTTATTCTAGCTTGACCACCAATTTAATTACTGATTTTAACAAGGCAATTTAATTTTAGAATATGCTTGTCAAATGAAAGTTTTGCATGACCAACATGGAATTAATGCCTTTATCATAATTGTACCAAAATGGCAACGGACCACTAAACATGACATAGGTATATCATTCAGTGACATAGGCGTCTCTCCTAAATTTATATATTTGTTTTAAACATTGCTCCAAATCTTGAGAGATCAAATCAGGTGAATTTTTGTCCATCTTATGCCCAACATTTCGTATGCAACATTTCTGAAATATTACCCATTTGATCATCACTCCTTTTTCCTTTTATGAAATAAACTTTTCATGTCATGGATTCTTAGGTCCCTGGATATCTATAACTATCATTTTGGCAACCTTATGAAATGGATACAACTGGATAAGCAAAGGAACATTTTGGTACAGACCTTTGGCACATAAAAATGACTAGGGGAGAGGGGGGACAGCAGCATCTACTTCCTTCTACAGCACCTGGGTTCCCCAAGTAAATACTGCATTGATTCTGCAGGTGCTTCTCCTTTGATCCTCTTTCTGAGTTTCATTATATTTAATATTGACTCCTGTATTCCAGTTTTGATCCAGAGCTGCACTAACCAAAACTGCATAGTAATATCTTTTGCTAATGTCAGACATTCAGAGATTAGACAGGAGTAGCCAAAATTTAGAACATCCAGATGTTCAAAGGTTTGACAGGAAGAGATTCAATTAGAGATGAAAGCAGCAACAACAACTATGTGGAAGGAAAAGGTAGCTGTCTGGCTACAATATTTGGATTCCCCAATAATTTAAAGCTTAGATTTCTGCTTAGTTCACAGCAAACCCTTTATCTGAATCTTTGCACCATTTTTGCCATCATACTGTGTTCCTTTCCTGCTATCATTCTAGATCAGATGTGGGGAAGGAACTATGACCTCTTTATGCCTTGTGGACTTCAACTTCCATAATTCCTGAGCTGGCATGGCTCAAGAATTCTGGGAGTTGAAGTCCACAAGTCATAAAAGGGCCGTAGCTCCACCCCTATTCTAGATCAAGGATGAGGCTTGGTCTCTTGTTGAGAGCCACTCTTGATGCTTTCAATTTTACAGCAGACTGTGAGAGCTGTTATGCCAGCAGTTTCATCGCTGCCCAGGCCAAAAGATGATTAAAAGCTTTGTTATTGTCAAAGTGCAGCAAATTAGCTCCTTGTCTATTTCACTCTCCTGATTATTTATTAACCTACTAGGCAGAAACTGTGTGAACTGGCAGATAGATGGATGCAATTTCAAAAAATATATTGCACCTGACCTAACCCAGAAATGTGATTGCAGCTCAACAAAACAAATGCTCTTTTTTTTCTGGGTATCTCTTGGGTAGAGGGAGGCATAGTTTCCCCAGGATGTATTCTGTCTTTTGGAGCCGGTCGATATAATTAGCACATGTAGAATCTGAAGACCAATAAAAACTAGAAGAGGAGCTGGGGGAAAAAAAATCTCACAAGATCTGGCAATCTTTGTCAAGCGTGAACTATGGATAATGAGGTTGGCTGATTGGTATACCTCCTGCATCAGGACCATGCCCTCCTTCCAGGCCTATTTCATGAGAAAAGCAGAGGCACCTTAATGAACAATTTGTCTCTGACTAACCTACACGGCATGGTAGCAAAAGCATACATTTTCTAAGCCTTTGCATTTCCTTTTCTGAAATTCATTTTCTTGCTGCTCCGCTTCTAATCTGAATGCTAAACATGTAGCTGGCATAAATATATTATGTTTGGTGGAGATGCATCATTTATCATGGAAAGATGTCCACTCTGGAAGGAGAGGAGTTGTCCAATGAAAAGAAAAGCTGAGTCTACTAGTTAAATCATCTCAGAGTTTAAAAATGAAAGGAAGTTTGCACTCATGATTGATGGTTTAAGTTTATGTCTGAACATATGAAGACTTTCAATGCCTTTTAAAAAACTTATTCAACAATGAGTGTTCTCAAAGAGTTTCTTGTTATATGGAGAAATTATTACCAGAGCTCCCAAATGTTCACATTTTAAGTTTGTCATTGGATTTTTCAACTGATTGATCAGGGTAATCAGGATATAAGATTATATCAATAATAATAGGCACATTGGATGCAATCCCAAAATAATGTGGAGTACCACTTGAACACCATCAGCAGTGACAAAATCACCATCAATCAATTGCAAAGGGCAGCTATTTGGAACATTTACATCCAGAGTTGATGCCTTTAATATTATACTAAACAACAACATTTGCCTAAACCATGTCTTTGGGAGGGACTCAAAGGTGGACAAAAATGCCAAATCTATTCTGGATATCTGGTTGACTGTGTGACAAACCATAACAACAACAACAGTAACAACAACAGTAATAACACTGCTCAACACTGCTCAACACTTGTATACAGCCAAGATATTACAATGAAGTTTGGACTGGACAAAAGGCCACCCACCCCATCAAAAGGGGAAAATAGAGAAAACTGAAGGAATCAAGATGCTCTATGAAAATAACATTACGAATCTGGATGAAGATGATCACTACAAATACTTGGGTATCCTTCAAGCTGACAACATCAAGCAGACTGAAGTCTAGGAAAAGGTTAAAAGTGAATACATCAAGAGAGTGAAGAAGACTTCTGGTGGCGTTTCTATCAAAGATGGACCAGAGACCATGATTGTGCATGGCTTTGATCCGTGCTTGCCCTGTTAGAGGGGTCCCTGAGGGACCGAACCACCTGACCCACCTTGTAGAGCTGGGGGGAAGAGGGGGAGAACACCAGCTGGGTTGAGGGGAGCCGCATCTCCCCTCCCTGGCTTGGTATCTACTCCTCTAGAAGACAGGGAGAAGCGCAGTTTAATGGCTGCCCTGAAGACAGGAAGCTGCTGGGACTTAAGTTTGTGCTGGAGAGTGGAAGTGGTGAGCGGCATGTAACTGGATAAAGGACTTTGAATACTTTTTTTTTGATAACCCCAAAAAGTGGAAAGGAAGAGTCCTCATTTGGAAGAATGGTAGCGGCGAACGGGGAATAAGAGGAAAATATAAGGTAAAGGAAAACCGGAAATAAAAGAATTATAAGAAAACAGATTAAATTTGGACTAATATACAGAATTGGACATTAATTAGGCATTGGATAAAATGCTGGATTTATTTGGAATGGATAAAATTTAACGTTAATACTATGGAAAAGAGAATTAAAAATTAAAAAACTTTGAAAAGAAAGTGATATAGAGCACCACCTAATGCTTAAAGATTTTCCTCTTTTATGCTTTTATGGGAAATTACTGGTCATATAAATATTTGAAAGAAAGAAGAAATGGAATAAAAGATTATTAATACAACAAGAACCCCGGAAGCTTTTTTTTTTAAAAAGTGGGGACTACAGTAAAATATAAAGGAATACAATATTTTGGGACTGCTGGATGTTGACTGTGACAAAAAAAATGAAAAAAAGAAGAAGAGAAAGTGAGAAAAACGGAGACTTTTGGCAAGGACTATAATAGAAAAATTTGATCTTTAATAAAGAAATGGAAGAAATAAGCAAAGAATTTAAGTTGGAGCTGCAAACTGTGAGAGGTATGTTAAAAGAAAGAATGAGATTGCTGAATACAATGATTAGTAAAGTAATGGTGTTGCAGCTTGCAGAAGAACAAAGAAAGCCCAGAGAAATGAGTTGGAAGAGGGAAACAGCCCAGATGAATATGGAGAACAAGGACCATTGCCAAAGGATATAAAAGGATTTAAAATAGAGACACTAACAACAGAGACAATAAATAAAAGAGATAAGGCTTCCAAGACTAAGAAGAAGAAGGAATTATATAAGAAGAAACCCCAAAAAAGAGAACTGAAAAGGGTGGGGGAAAACATGGCTGACAGGCAGAGGGGGATAAAAATAATACTAGAAGGAAAAAGGAAGAAAGACCTGGGAAACTTAGAAAAGGGAAAGCTGGCTAAAATTTAAAGAAATAATAAAGCAGAGAAATTTAGAGATAAGGGTTAGGGATATAAGGGGGATACCATACGGGAATGTATATTGGTACTTAGTTTAAAACTTGCTGGGAAATATTTTAGGACTGTATATATTTATATGGGGAGGTGTGGTGTGCTGGCTCTGTTGTAAGAGGGTTGGTTGGCTGTGTTGTTACTTCTTGACTGGTTGATGAGTTGATGTTTGCAGATTGGTTGGCTTTTTCATAAGACCCTGTGTGGCTGAGGTACTGGCTGTGTGTCTCTCAGCCTTTTGTGTTGTAACGACCTGGGTAATGGGCTGTGTGATGACCTTCTGAGTTCTATTGTTGTGACATCCTGGGTCTTGTGCTGTAATCTCCTGGGTTGTTGGCTGTGTTGTAACATCCTGAGGTTTTGCGGAACTCAGGAGGTTACACCACAAAACCTCAGGATGTTACAACACAGCCAACGACCCGGGAGATTACAGTAATTGTGGTTGTTCCAGAATACAGCAGACTGCTTGATGGTGGGATGACAGTTCAGTGGGCAGCAGTGGTGTGTTAACCATTAAGCAGACTAAGCACGTGCTTAGGGCACCAGGCACAAAAGGGGCACCACAAAGTTGAGAATATAACTTCGTTTGTACAGCATGTACAAAGGAGGGGGGCACCAAGATTTGTCAGTGCTTAGGGCACCAGGGAGCCTTAATCCGCCACTGGTGGGCAGGGTAAGTTGGTATTAGATACACTGCATTGTCCATCAGTAGATTTCTGAGTACAATTCAAAGTGTTGATTGTAACATGTAAAGTTGCTTATGGCTTTGCTTCAATTTACTTACAAACCTTATTTTTTGAACTAAGTCTGCTTTGGGGGGGTCCTCCTCCAAGAGATCAAAGGAGGAGTAGTCCTTCCTAGTAGCTGACCAATTTCTTTGGATCAGTTTTCCTGCAGAAGTTCAGGTGGTACCTATCCCTGGTGGCTTTAGGACATGGTTATGCCTACTGGGGAGCCTGGACATTTTGATTGTGCCATGCTCTTATTGGTTCTGCTGGGCTGTATTGGCTTCTCTTGTGCATGTGTGGTGGTGTTAATGAATATTTTACTGGTTTGACTGTGGATTGTGGAAGGAGCATATTTGGTTTGTTTTGTGCATTTTTCTTGCCCAGAATTATTATGATGGGGTTGTGTGTATTATAAAACAATAAAAAACAATGTGCTGTCAACATTTTGGGCTCTTTTGAGGCTGTAGGCCCCCTCAGGTTGTGACTCTACTGTTTTAAAAGATCCCTTGACACAATAGCAGAGCCAGTGGATGTTTCCCAGGCAGATCTGGAGCTGTGCTTGACAGCTGTTGGAAAGTTTCAGCTTGGAGAATAAGTGGAATTTTATTATGCCAGTATATGCCACATTTATTCTATATTTTATTTTTTCTCTGAAAAATATAGCAGAAGTGGAAAATGCAATGCCTAGGATTCATTAGATACAATAACTTTTTGTTTAGTTTATATCAAAAATGTTTTAGGACCGGGGTACTTGCGGGAGACCCTGCTGCCAGTAACAGCTTCCCAGCGTCCCATGCGCTCTCACAGGCAGGGCCTCCTTGGGGTGCTGTCGGCCAGACAGTGTCGGCTGGTGGCCCCTAAGGGTAGGGCCTTCTCTGTGGGAGCACCCACCCTATGGAACCAGCTGCCCCTGGAGCTTCGGGTGGCCTCCGACCTCCAGTCCTTCCGTTGGGGCCTGAAAACATGGTTGTTCCAACTCGCCGACCTGGACTGAGCGGGGGGTGGTGGTTTTTTTAATGAATTGGTTTTAATGAATTGTTTATTGTTTTAATTTGATTATTGGGTTTCATGTTTAATTCTCTTTTTAATTGTATAGTATTTGTATTGTTTTATGATTGTACGCCGCCCCGAGTCCTTAGGGAGATGGGGCGGCATAGAAATCCAATAAATCTAATCTAATCTAATCTAGAGGCAATGGGACATATTTTGATTTGGCTACTGAGTTTTATTCTGTTGTTTGGAATTAGTGAGTTGAAGGCTAGGGTTCCCCCCCCCCTCAATTCTTTTCTTCCTTCAGCATTTACCATTCACATTTTGTTTTTGTGCTCATTGCCTCAAAATAAATTACAGACTATTTTAATGAAAACTAATTGCACTTTGATACAAATTTGTTGAAATTGTTCTGGTTCGTTTCATAGATGATAGCAAACCTCGCTTGTATTTAGCGCAGTAAAGCTTCATAAGTGAAAGACTTGCATAACCATAAGCAGAAAGAATTCTTCTTTATCCTCTCCTGTACAATTTAAACATATGTTGCATGCATCTAGCATCTCGGTCAAACTGCATTGTTAGCAATTACAGAAGCAACCATAAAACACCAACACAGCACCTGCCTGCCTCCCTCGTGGTCATAAATTGTTGATTGCTTTAAATAATACAAATGGCTGCATGCGGCCAACATTTTTTTCTAATCCACCTGGCACTATGCGAAAGTGAACAGATCTGACTCTTCCAGAATAGCTGCGTAAGCATGTTGCAATTTTCCTCGGTTTTTATGAAATACATCAGAATGAGCATGACGCTACCAGTCTGTTGTTGAACTCCAACTGATTATATATATTTATGCATATCCTGCCGTTATTACTTTTATAAATAGCTCAAGGTGGCGAACATACCCAGGGCTCCTAATACTTCCTATTTTCCCCATCACAATAACCCTGTGAGGTGGATTTTTTTTTTAAAAAAATTACATTTATATGCTGCTCTTCTCCGAAGACTCAGGGCAGCTTACAATTTTTGGGATACAACCCAATGCGCTCAGCAATAGCCTACTACTAGACCAAACTCTCTCCTTCAGCCTAAATAGCAGGATAAATATATGAAAGCAACATGCAGATATGTGCATATACATGTGTTTCAGCAATGTCTAAGAATTTGTAAATAGATGGGTCACACTTTTTTTTCCTTGGGAAGGAGGATTGCAATTACCCTGAGTTCACCCTTCTTAATTTTTTAATGTCTTCCAATTAGCATCTTGTCCATTATCTTTACTATGGTAACAGCTGCATCTGGAAGAACATTTTTTTGTCATTTAATAAACATATGCTTGAAAATGCCCCTCTAAGAAAAGAACAGCATTCAGGCTAGCAGCATTAAGATTATTTTTTAAAAGTACAATTTGCCACAGAGCTATAAATCAAAATAGTTGTTTGTTTGTTAGTTGTCCTCTTATAATCCTTGGTGTATTGGCTGAATGGCTTATCGCTCGATAGAGTAACACAAGTTAGTCTTCAATCTATATTTGAGGATTCAGGAAAAGATGCAATTAGGAGACAAACTGAAGTTGAACTATATCACCAAGCTTGTGGTTCAGGTTGCCAGGGAATAGCAATGAGATAATTTATGAGTTTGTACATTTTTTCAGCAGCTCATTCTCCAATTCTTCCCACAAACCCACTACCTCATTTGCATCAAACTAGCTATTGAATTTGAGAAAGAGATCTCTCTGGAAGGTGTTATTATACCAAATGTTTGTTTAAGCAGACAGTAAATGCTGAAAAAAGAACCTGCACTGCTTCAAAGCAGACCAGCAAATACTATTATTTGACTGAAATAATCTTCCTTCCTTCTTCCTTTTCTCCTTTGATTTTTGATTTTTCTGTGGCATGTTTCTGCTGCTGATTTTAGTGCTTTGTTAAAATCAAGAAGACTGGCAATATTATCCTCAAGTAGCACATTGTTTGGAAAAAGTATTAGAATGGCATTTTGCTTCCTCTCTCAGGTATAGAGTAGGACAGGGAGTGCCCAAAATTATCCTGGTACCCCTTCTGTCCTGGGGAGATCAGAATTAATGCGATCTCAGATGGGGATTCTCATGCAGAAGGACTGTGGTACAAAGTCGTGAAGAAAATGACAGATGCCACCAATAACATCTGCATTAGGCTGAGAGGCAAACTATTCTCTAAAACACCAGAGGGCAGAACAAGAAACGATGGATGGAAACTAATCAAGGAGAGAAGCAACCTAGAACTAAGGAGAAATTTCATAACTGGCCAATACATATTGGACATTAACCAATGAAATGGCTTGCTTTCAGAAGTTGTGGGTGTTCCAACACTGGAAGCATTCAGGAAGAGACTGGGTAGCCATTCAAAGTGAAAAGCTCAAGCAGGGGTTTGGACTAGATGATCTTCCAATTCTGTTATTCTGTGTTCTGTTTTCTAACTAGCTATATGAGAGGTGATCTGATGATCTGACAGAGCATGACCATGCACCAGCAAAAGCAGGTTTAGTGCATTATGTGGTCTCAACAGGGAGGAATGGCCAACTACAGTCACTACTCCTTGACTTAGAACCAGCCACTTAGTGGCCCCCTCAGATTTATGATGGCCCCCTCAGAAAGTTACAATGAGGATGAGAAGTTATGATGCTGTTCCTTCACCACAGTCACATGACTGCACTTTGGGCACTTGGTAACCAGCCTGCATTTACGATCATTTGCAGGGTCCCACAGTCATGTGACTGCCATTTATGACATTTCCCTCCCCCCTGGAAACCAGCATTTATTTCTTGTTTCTGAAAAAAAAGGCCCCATAGCAAACAATGCTTTTGCTGAGAGACTGCAGTGTTTATGTAATAACTACTGCAAAAAGCATCGTAAAATTGAGTCCAGTCATGTGCTGACCTGCTTTACAACCATGATAACTTCTGTAATTGCCAGGTTCAATTATGGGTCATAAATTGAGGCTGTTTGTAATTCCATCCAGAAAGTACCTGTGTTATCCAATTCTTTTTTCCACATATTTTACAAAAGAGCAAAAATGGGAGCTCTTTTATTTTTCTACTGAAGTACAGGGCATACTATAAATGATTTAAAACAAACAAGAAATGTATATTTAATAAATGTACAATGAACGAAAGCATCTCTTTATGAGCTACCTCTCTCTTTCTCTCTCTCCTCCCTAAAACGGTAAAGGTAAAGGTTCCCCTCAGATATACGTGCTAGTTGTTTCTGGCTCTAGGGGGCAGTGCTCATCTCCATTACAAAGCCAAAGAGCCAGTGCTGTCCAAAGACACCTCTGTGGTCATGTGGCTGGCATGACTAAACACTGAAGGTGCACGGAGCGCTGTTACTTTCCCACCAAAGTTGTCCTTATTTTTCTACTTGCATTTTTACATGCTTTCGAACTGCTAGATTGGCAGAAGCTGGGACAAGTAACAGGAGCTCACTCCATTCCACAGTGCTAGGGATTCGAACCGCAGAACTGTCGACCTTTCTGATCGACAAGTTCAGCGTCTTAACCACTGAGCCACTGCATCCCTTCTCCCTCCCTACACACATACATATAAACACATATAGACATGTCAACCTATATGCTTAATATGTTCCATATTATACCACCTCTCTGTCTATCTCTTATCTATATCTTCTGTCTATCTGTCTGTCCACTGTGAATGGATTCAGAGCATGGCGATTTCCATTCAAACAGTCTTTTCTGAAGCTGGGAACTTCCAGATGTACAATATTTGCCTCTGACTTGCAATATCTTCAGCCAATGGCTGTGCTGCCCACAGCAGCTGAGAGCTTTAATTCACACATTTGAAAGCTACTGGATCTTACACCTTCTAGTTAGACCTGACAAGTTAGACCAGTACATTTCAGCCATCCAAACATTATTTCTGAGAGTTGCATCTAGATAAGTGTTTTCTCATTTTGAAAAAAATGATGAGAGATTGCAAATAAAATTCTTATTCACTATTTATCTTATGACATACTAATCATTGCAGCACTGGACTTTTCCCCTTCAACCGAAAAGAATGAACTTCTGGAAATAAGCATTTCAAAAGGAATTCTTTATTGAAAGGGAGTGATTCCAGCACTAGTCAAAGCAGAGTCTAAATGCTCCTAGGCATGCAGTAATAGATAAGGGGAGTTAGGACCCCTCCCCTTGTCTAGATGTGTATTTTGTCAAACAAAGAACCAGCATGTTAATTCCCCTCCTCCCCTTCTCTGAGAATGTATCTTTTGAAGAGTTCCCAGGGAATATCTTCCGGAGCTGGAATTTTTATGGTCCCTTCTCCGCTTGCTGTCTCTTCAAGAGGTGACAGGTTTCTGGACATGTGGCTTCAGTCCTCCAGTTGTATATCATGTGTAGGTTATAAAGATTCAATATAAGATTTAATATTTTCAGGTTACATCAAAATGATTACTTGTACCACCTTCCCCCCTCTTCTTCTTCCATTGAAGAATGGCACATACACGGATCTGACAGTTACATTAAAATATTGGGGAAGAACATGTCCACTTCCTGAAAAAGTTTATGCCTTCTTTGAAGATATAGTCTAAAAATAACACATGATAGTATGTATGTTTGCAAAAGGGAGCAGATGAACAGCTATCTTTGCCTGCATCTAATGGTCTACTTTGTCTATCTCATAAACATCCAGACTTGCCAAAACAATCAAAGTTCATTGCCAGAAATTCTTGGAACATTATCATTGAACTCTTCAGCTTTGCAATCTTGATCTCTTTGTTGAGTTTCAGTTCTTCCAGGCTCTTAGCATCTGCTTTACAAAAATCTGTTTACTTCTTTGTGCAGATAATCTTAATGTTGGATACAGGTGTATTTATATCATTTGCAGAAACTATATGGATTTTTTTCCCTTTAAGTATTTGGCAATGCTAGGCAATACATATCTTTATTTATTTATTTTTATTTATTTTATTTGGATTTATATCTGCCCATCTCTGGAGGGACTCGGGGTGGCTCACAAAAAAGATATAACATACATAGAAATATAAAAATATTAATCCAATCCAAATAAGCAATAAAATTTCCCACTAAAATGTCCAATTAAAACCACCAGTCTCCCTCAATCCAGGCCGGCCTGTGAAAACAGCCAGGTCTTTAGATTGCGGAAAGAACGCAGGTCGGGAGCTAACCGTAACCCCAGGGGCAGTTGGTTCCACAGGGTGGGCACTCCCACAGAGAAGGCCCTACCCCGGGGAGCCGCCAACCGACATTGCCTGGCTGACGGCACCTCGAGGAGGCCCTGCCGATGGGAGCGCACTGGGTGATTGGAACTCGATGATGGCAGGAGACGCTCCTGCAAGTATCCCAGACCCAAGCCATGTAGGGCTTTATAGGTTAACACCAGCACCTTGAATCTTACATGGAGGGCAACTGGCAACCAATGCAGATCGCGCAGGAGGGGTGTCACATGGGAGTATGGGGTTACTCCCATCATATCAGGATTCAGGCTTACTGAATAATTGTCTCTTTTATTTATCCATACTCTATACAGAATCAGTTGTGTGACAATAATAAGCACTAGTAATTAAGCACTAACAACCAGGGTGGGATTCAAATTTTGTAACTACTGGTTCTGTAGGCGTGGCTAGGTGGGCATGGCCATGTGACTGGATGGGTGTGGCTTCTTTTTTTCTTTCTTTTTGGCAGCCTCCCCCCCGCATTTTTTGGGCCTTCTGCATCACAGGGAAGCCTCCTGGGGGGCATTTTTGCTCCCGGAAGGCTTCCCTGGGGCTCAGGAAGGAAAAAAAATGGAGCATAGGGGGAACACCCCTCTGCGCTCCATTTCTGGGCCTTCTGGACCTCAGGGAAGCCTCTGAGGGGGCGCTTTTGCTCCCAGGAAGCTTCCCTGGGGCCCAGGAAGGCAAAAAAATGGAGAGGGGGAGGGGGTGCTGCACCCCCTTCACTTTTTGCCTTCCTGGGCCTCAGGAAATCCTCCTGGGCAAAGCAGTAAATAAACTAAGGGAATCCTGGCACAGCTGATAATAGGAACAGCTGATCATTGGGAGGGGGAAAAAGGAGTGACTGGGCAGGGAAGAACAAAGTCAGTGATGTCAGGCATGCATGCAATGTTGCGCATGCATGATAAGGACTGACTGGGCGGGGAGAGGAGGGGCCAGCCAGGGTCACGATTTGCTGTTTCTCTGAACTGCGCAGAATCATAACAACCGGTTCTATAAAACCAGTCAAACCAGTAGAATCCCACCCCTGCTAGCCACTCAGATTACCTAACCAGAGAGAAATTTATATTCCATATTGACCATTTATTCTAAATGCACCTAAGGCAGGACTAGAACTCACACTCTCCTAGTTTGTAACCTGATGCCTTAACCACTATTCTAAACTGGCTCTCAAGTTCTATCAAACTAGTAAGTGTAAGTATTCTTCTGTCTGGATGAGAAATCTTTCTTAAAAGGTGGTACATTCCAAGAGTATTCTTTGGAAATTGTTTAATTTTTCTAAGAATTGTTGTTTTTATTATTTATTTATTTATTTTTTTTAATTTTTAAAAACTTTATTTACAAATATTAAAAACACACAAACATACACATACATACATACAAAGTAGTGCGCAAAGTGCTTTCTTCATTCGGTTTGACTGTCAGATTGGATATACATTGTAGCTTTAAAATTAAATTATACATCAACTTATTCATTACCAATTCTTCCCTTTTGTTTGACTTGGGTTGTCCTGTTCTGTATAGTTCTCCTAGGTATCATCTGTTAACATATGTCATCTTCAGCGTCATTAACTCAGATTGATTACCCTAGTTTTCCTGTGGCTGTTCCGCCCTCGGTGCTTCTCCTTCTTTTTTCCCCTTTTTGTATGTGTGTATTTCGTTCCACCCAATCATACCATCTATCCCATATTCTATACATTTCAGAATCTTCTTTTCCGTGTAATTTAAGTGTTAGTTTTTCCATTTCTATACATTCAAAGGTTTTCCTAATTACTTTTTGTATAGATGGCATGATGGGTTCTTTCCATTTCTGAGCGAGAACAATTCGTGCAGCTGTTAATCGGTGTGTAATCAGGTATTTGTCTTTGGGGGAAAGGTTTCCTTTAATCATTCCCAGTAGGAACAATTCTGGTCTCCACTCCAGCTCACATTCTGTCACTTCCTCAATCCAATTTTTAATTTCTTTCCAGTATCTCTATATTTTTGGGCACGTCTACCACGTATGAAAGTAAGTACCAATTTTATCTTTACATTTCCAACACTTAGGATTTGCAGCTGGAAATATTTTTGCTAACCTAGCGGGCTCCAAATGCCATCTATACATCATTTTATATTGATTTTCCTTGTACGCCACCGATTTTGTGTATGTCCAATTTTCCTGCCAGATTTCTTCCCAATCGTTCAAATCTAAGTCATTCCCCGTGTTCTTTTCCCACGCTAGCATTGGCCCCTTCACTAGTTGCCCTGTCATCTCTTGCTCTAGTAAGAATTTATATAATTTAGATAACTGTTTCTCTTCTGGTCCTATAAGTAATTTATCCAATTGTGTATTTTTCTTCTCAATTCCATATTCCTTTATATCTTTATTGTATCTCATTTTAATTTGTAGGTAAGCCCAATGATCTATTATTATTCCTAATGTTTCTAATTCCTCTCTTGTTTTTAAATTCCCCTCATCATCCAATAATTGAAAATATTTGAGCTTTTTATTCAAATCCATAGTGTTAGGATGGAATGTTGCCTCCATCGTTGAAAACCATCTTGGAATCTTGGTATAGAATTTTTTCCTAATGTCTGCCCAATTTTTAATCAAAGATTTATGTATTATATGTCTATTAAAGTACGTCTGTTTTTTATTAGCCAAATTCCACAAAAATGCATGCCACCCTATTTGTAGATCGTACTCTTCTACTATTAAAATTCTTTTATTTACTAATTTAATCCATTTTTTAATCCAAACCAATACTGCCGCTTTGTAATAAATCTCCCAGTTGGGGAGCCCAAAGCCACCTCTGCTTCTATCATCTTGCAAATACTTCTTTTTTATTCTTGCTTTTTTTCCAGCCCATATAAATTTCATCACTATTTTATCCAATTCCGTGAAAAATTTTTTATTTGTCAATACTGGAATTGTCTGGAATAAATAAAGAACTTTGGGTAGTATATTCATTTTAATCGTTGCTATTCTTCCCAGCAATGATATTTGCATCTTATTCCAATTATCCAAGTCTTTTTTGATTTGTTTCAGAATTTTAATATAATTATCTTCCCATAACATTATTGTTTTCGCCCTTATCCAAATTCCTAAATATTTAATTTTATTTACTATTTGTAACCCCATTATCTCTTCTAATTTCTTTTGTTTGTTGTTTGTCATGTTTTTAACTAGCATTTTCATTTCCCCCTTATTAATCTTTAATTCTGCCAATTTTCCAAATTTGTTTATTTCTTGTATTAATATTGGGCCTGTCTCAATTGGTTCTTCTATCACAAATACCATGTCATCTGCAAATGCCTGCAGTTTATATTCCTGGCCCCTAATTTTAGTTCCTTTTATGTTCCTATTTCCCTAATTCTATCTAGCAGTGTTTCCAGAATTGTAATGAACAGCAGAGGGGACAATGGGCAACCCTGTCTAACCCCTTTCTCTATTTTGAATACTTTGGTAGTCTCACCATTTATTAATACATTTGCCCTTTGACTATCATAAATCACATTAAGCATTTTTTCAAAATTGCTCCCAAAATTCATCTTACTAATTTGTACTTTCATAAAATTCCAGTTTAAATTGTCAAAGGCTTTTTGGGCGTCCAGAAAAATCAATGCCATTTGGTCCCCTGGGTGGCTCTCATAGTATTCCAACAAATCTATTACCGTTCTTATATTATCCCTAATTTGTCTCCTTGGTAGAAATCCATTTTGATCCGTATTAATTTCTTCGCTAAGTATTCCTTTTAATCTTTGTGCCAAATAAAAATCAAAAGGAGTTTTATAAAAGTGTATATGAGAAATTGATAGAGAGTGGTAACACAAGAATTTGTCGATTGGGGGATTACAATGCGGTAAATAATATTAAACAAGATTATAAATGTGGACAAAAACAATATCTAAAACAAAATATTCTACCAAAAGTATTTTTTTGAAATGACAGAAGAATTAGGCTTGGAAGACATATGGAGAAAAAGAAACCCAGGAAAGGCACAATACACTTTCTACTCCAGCCCACACAAATCTTGGTCAAGGATAGATATGATATGGGTAAATGGTGAAATGGATAGGGAGTTACAGGATACAAAAATATTACCAAATATATGGGCAGATCACAATCCAACTTTAATGATTTGGAAAGAGCAGCTAATGAACAGGCAAAGATGGACGTTAAAATCACCAGTACTAAAGGAAGAAAAATACATTGAGAAAATAAGGGAGGAATTAATCAATTTTTATAATATTAATAAAAAGAAGACCTCACTGCAGAATTTGTGGGATACAACCAAAGCCTATGTAAGGGGAATAACGATAGCATATACAGCAAATAGAAATAAGGAGAGGCAGGAAAAGCAGGACAACCTAATAAAAGAAATTGTGAAATTGGAGAATAGACAAATGAGAAATCCGGACAATGAACAAATTGGAGAAGAATTAGTACAAGTAAAACAGGAGATTAGTGTATTGGAACAGGAGGAACTATTGAAGAATTTACAATATATAAAACAAAATTATTTTGAACATGCAAATAAGCCAGGCAGATGGCTTACGTATAGGTTGAGAAAGGAGGATCAAAAAAGAGTGATACATCAAGTAGAATATAAGAATGGGAGAATAGAAACAGATATGGGGAGGAAAAAAGAAATCGTAAGAATATTTTGAGGACCTATTCAGACAAGAAAAAGTGGATCTAATTAAAATAGAAGAGTATTTAAGGGAAGGAACTGTGCATAGGATAGTGGATGATAAAAGAGAGATATTGAATAGAGAAATAATGATGAATGAATTAAATGAGGCGATCCAAAAACAAAAGAGCAACAAAACCCCAGGCCCAGATGGATTCCCAAGTGAATTTTATAAAAATGTAGGAGGTGTCTTAAATAAGATGTTTCTAGAGGTATGCAACGAGGTACTGTTGAAAGCCAAACTTCCAAATATGTGGAAAGAAGCATATATAACTCTTATCCCTAAAGAAGAATCAAATATTAACCAAGTCAAAAATTTTAGACCAATATCACTTTTGAATACTGACTATAAAATTTTTACGATGATTATGGCACAAAGATTAAAAGGAAGAATTGTTGTTTTTAGATAACAGTAAATCATGTTTTAACACCACTGCCAGCTACTGTTTCAAGCTGAAAAAGGTATCCTGTCCACCATGGACAGGATACCTCAGGACAGAATTTGTGTTTCAAAATTAATGTCAGACACAGTTGTAATACCACATTTTTTCCTTCCAAAATACAACTGTTTCTACTGCTAAAAATATAACTGAGCAATGTGTCCATGAATATGTTTTCATTAGGTCTTCCTTTAGTATTCTAGTATTGTTCTTTGACCAAAGACACAGATTTTAGCACTGGTTAAATGATATTCTGAATGATTATATCTATAGGGAGATTTATCAGTATTGATACTCAGTGGCCAGAGAACTGGCCAATACACTTTGGACATTAATGTTAAATGAACACTTTTTTTCTACAAGGGATGATGGGTTAGGATTAGGACCAGAAGTCCCATAATCCCTGGCTAAAATTTATGTTCAGCAAGTAACTTCCAGTCACTGAGAAGTCAACAACTTCATTAAAAAAATATTAAAATTGTTTAAGGCAAAATATATAAACAAATAAAATAGAAAACAGTTAAAGTTAACAGAGTAGAGCACAAATGATGTAAACAAGGGATCTACAGATGTGAAAAAGGTTATAGTTTTCCAGTATATAAAAATCAACTCTTTCCAAAAGTAGTGGTGACATTTGTGACATCTGGTGCTAAATTCATAACCTGAGCTCTGACAGATAGTTGTCAAGTCACCCTTAATAAATGTTCTACTTCTGTTATAAAAATCCTTTTATTGGATTTTATAGTTTTATCTCAAAAGCTATCCCATGTATTCTCAATCAGGAAGTTGAAATTTTTACAGACTGTTTTGGAATGAAATGATGTGATATACTGAAACTAGTTTTTCAAATCTATCGAATTTCATATAACTTTAATACATTGTTCATACAGGCCCCTCTTATATCCTGTACAGACACTTCTGCAAGCACATTGGCCACAGAAGCAATTAAGATATTCAGCTGTTTCTACTATTTCTCTGATACTTAGGTCCTTCCTGCTCCCTAATCAGCCAATGACATCATACTATTACCCCTCTCTACAAATTGTTCTTCCCTGTGTATATAATGAAGGGACAGCCTTGAAGCGTGGAATTTTATACTAACTCTGAATGCACTCCTTTAAATTAGAGAAGAAGTTTGATTCAACTGTCAGATTAGTTCCTGGCTATTTGATAGCCATGGAGAGCAGTAAGCTTAAGATAAAGGTTAGCAGAAGTGATGAGCAGAGCTGTCAGCCAGGACTGAAGAGTGAGTTGGAATCAAAGACTAAACTAGGAGACAGGATTGAGACAGATGTGTAGAGTGAAGACTGGATCAAGAGAAGAAGACAAATGAGATTCAGGAACACAACGATGCCCAGAAGCCTAACTAGAATAGGAATAAACAAATTCTGCAGCAATTTAATAGCCAGACTGAGTGAACTGGTCACCCAGAGCTTCTGGACCAAAAGGATCTAATGATCACCTGTACATAACCCTCAGCAGGTACTATAACATCATTGTTCAACCTATAACCATGGAAGGCCCTTTAAATCCCAGAAGGTCCTGCAAAGAGATATTATATTCATCTGAAAAAATCCCCCCCCTTTTAAGGTACACCTCCAAATCTGAAAGGAAGAGTAGACTGAAACAAAAATAGAAACCTTGTCATCTTCCATTAGCAAATTGTCGGTTGATTTGTGACAAGACTTCCACTAAGGATATATTTTGATGAATAAAATAGTTTTCTTCTCAAATCAATATACCATATGACAGAGGGAACAGTCAGTAGGAACACAAGTAAAGTCAAAGTCAACTCTACAGGTTCATATTGATTCTTGGCAACTTTAGAGAAGTGACTTGTTATTTCCTCTCTCTGGGATTCATTTTAACTTGTATTCTAGTCCAGGGGTCTCCAACCTTGGCAACTTTAAGACTTGTGGACTTCTACTCCCAGAATTCCTCAGCCAGCATAGCTGGGTGAAGAATTTGGGAGTTGAAGTCCACAAGTCTTAAAGTTGCCAAGATTGGGGACCCCTGTTCTAGTCTACAGACCTGAGATTTTGTGGCTGTCATATTAATTCAAATTTATATAACAGAGTTGGAAGGGACCTTGGAGGTCTTCTAATCCAACCTCCTGCTCAAGCAGGAGACCTTATAGCATTCCAGACAAATGGTTGTCCAATCTCTTTTTAAAAACCTGCAGTATTGGAGACCCACAATTTAGGGGGGGCAGGTTGTTCCATGGTTCAATTGTTCTCACTGTCAGGAAATTTCTCCTTAGTTCTAGGTTGCTTCATTCCTTGTTTAGTTTCCATCCATGGCTTCTACTGCTTTGGAAAATAGGTTGACTCCCTCTTTTTTGTGGCAGCCCCTCAAATATTGGAACACTGGTATCATGTCACTCCTAAATCTTTCTTTTCACTAGACTGAGATAAAGAAGCTCTGTTTGAGAGAACTCCAACTTTTATTTGAAAAAGCCGTTATGTCAGATATAAGTAAACTGTACACCAAGATGAACTGGCAAATGAAACCATGATACATGGTTTTCAGGGCATGTTGTTTAATACATCTCAGGTAAAGAAATCTCAGTTCTTTTCCAGAAGCCCAGGCTTGTCCAAATATGGGTAATAACAAATTTATAAAGCTGCAGAACTTATCTGAGTGAATAACAAGCAGGATGAACTTTATTCTGACATTTAATCTATAACTCCATTTACTGTGTCTCTAGAGGCCAGGCCAATAAAATTTCAGAATGATGATAAAAATATTTATAGCTAAATCAACAGGGCTGGAAAGTTTATTGACATCAAAGCAAAGCTGTAAGCTTTGTAAGAAATAATGCATTAGATAGCTGCATATTCAATGGTCTAATTCAACAGCTGCAATACAAATATAACAAAGGATTGAATGAAAAATGATACCTCCACTTCCATAACTTTAAATAGGGATATTTTAATAAATAAAACAGGGAGATAGTTCTTGAAATTAGCTCTTTTTTACTTCTCCACATCACCATCACTAGCTAAATAGTTTTCTCAATAATGAACAAGCTTCTTAAGGACACTACAAAGTAATCCTTTATTTTATCTCTTCAGCAAGTCCTACATTCCTTCCCAACATTTCTCTTAAGTCAAATAATGGCTACAAAGAATTGCATCAACTTGAAGAAAAAATACAAGTTGTATGAGGCCAAATGTGAACTTAACGACAGATTAGTTAAATCAATGAAATTTAAATTTGTAATTATTTTTTTGAATTAATCTTGTCTGATTGTTGCAAAATTTCCTTTTGGGGCTCCTGACTTCTTCTTAATCAATTACCTCAAAGTTTTGAGTATTGCATTGCAGTGCTCTGAATGGATAAGGGTGCAGGAATCAAGGAAATCTCTGTGAATAATAACATCTGTATTCCCCAAAAACTGTAATTGAGAATTTTCCTAGGTTTTGAGGGCTCCCCGCCCTTTGCAGTTAAATCTTTGTGAAGCTACTTTATGGACTGATGCTTTATTTTTAGGTCATAATAACTAGTCCATGTTTTGGCTATCAAAACGTTGTGTAGAAAATTTTCATTTTATTCTCAAAGTGCCATTGCTGGCAAAATGTAATCTCTTGAAGCTTTCATCTTTGCTGCTATCAGCATGCAAGGAACCCCTCTTGCACAATCATTCCATGATCTGAATCTAATTCACTTTAGCAATGGCACCTAGACTTATGTATTGCTTCATAGTCCTTTACAGCCCTCTCTAAGCAGTTTACAGTGTCAGCCTATTGCCTCCAACAACCTGGATCCCCATTTTACCGAACTTGGAAGGATGGAAGGCTGAGTCAACCTTCAGCCGGTGAGTATCAAACTGCTGGCTGTAGGCAGAGTCAGCCTGCAATACCGCATTCTAACCATTGTGCCACCATGGCTCTAATTCACCTTAATTGCCTGAGAAGTTTCAGTGGAGCTAAGAGACTCAAGGAAAGAAATTGACACTGAGCTGAAAATCAGGAAGCTGCTTTCTTATTAAATATTCTACAATTCTCTTTTTATTATCTCCTTTCACAGTACTGTACAAACATGCATACATATACTGAAATAAATTTTTACAGCAGGTGCAACACAGTAAGTTACATCATTACCCACCATTAAATCTTGGCAATCCCCTTTGCAGGCCTGACTCTCTGTATAAGTGAATGTTTATGTTTTACATATGTTTTCTTCTGTTGATAACATTTGCAAAAACCTCTTGCTCATTTTAGGTTGTCTAGGGTCAGTTTAAAGGACACGGTGGCTCAGTGGCTGAGACGCTGAGCTTGTTGATCAGAAAGGTCAACAGTTTGGCAGTTCGAATCCCTAGCCCCGCGTAACGGAGTGAGCTCCAGTAACTTGTCCCAGCTTCTGCAAACCTAGCAGTTTGAAAGCATGTAAAAATGCAAGTAGAAAAATAGGGACCACTTTGGTGGGAAGGTAACAGTGTACAATGTACCTTCAGCATTTAATCATGCCGGCCACATGACCATGGAGATGTCTTCGGACAGCACTGATTCTTTGGCTTTGTAATGGAGATGAGCACCACCCCCTAGAGCTGGAAATGACTAGCACGTATGTGTGATGGAAACCTTTACCTTTACGTTTAGGGTTAAACTTAGGGTTAGGGTTAGGGTTAGAGTTAGAGTTAGGTTAGGTTAGGGTTAGGGTTAGGCATAGGTTTAGGCTTTAAGGTTAGGGTTATGGTTGCGGTTGCAGTTAGGGTTAGTCTAAGGGTTAGGGTTAGCGTTAGTCATAGGGTTAGGATTAGGATTATTGAAAGATAGGGTCAGGGTTAGGGTTAAAGTTAGAGTTAGGGTTAGGGTTAGGGTTAGCGCTAGGATTAGGCTTAGGTTTAGGGTTAGGCCAAGGGTTAGGGTTAGGGTTAGGGTTAGGATTATTGATAGGGATAAGGATAGGGTTAGGGTTAAATTTAGAGTTAGGGTAGGGTTAGGGTTAGGGTTAGGGTTAGTCCAAGGGTTAGGGTTAGCGTTAGGCTTATGATTATTGATAGGGATAGGGTTAGGGTTAAAGTTAGAGTAGGGTTAGAGTTAGGGTTAAGGTTAGAGTTAGCGCTAGGATTAGGGTTAGGTTTAGGGTTAGGCCAAGGGTTAGGGTTAGGGTTAGAATTAGGTTAGGGTTAGGCATAGGTTTAGGCTTAAGGTTAGGGTTATGGTTGTGGTTGCGGTTAGGGTTAGGGTTAGTCTAAGGGTTAGGGTTAGCGTTAGTCATAGCGTTAGGATTAGGATTATTGATAGGGATAGGGTCAGGGTTAGGGTTAGGGTTAGGGTTAAAGTTAAGGTTAGGGTTAGGGTTAAGGTTAGCTAGGATTAGGGTTAGGATTATTGAAAGGGATATGGTCAGGGTTAGGGTTAAAGTTAGAGTTAGGGTTAGGGTTAGAATTAGGTTAGGGTTAGGATTAGGGTTATGGTTGTAGTTGCGGTTAGGGTTAGGTTTAGCATTAGTCATAGGGTTAGGATTAGGATTATTGAAAGGGATAGGGTCAGGGTTAGGGTTAAAGTTAGAGTTAGGGTTAGGGTTAGGGTTAGGGATTAGGAGTTAGGAGTTAGGGATTCAAGGTTAGGTTAAGGTTAGGGTTAGGGTTAGGATTAGGATTAATGATAGGGTTAGGGTTAGAGTTAGGGTTAGGTTAAGGTTAGGGTTAGCGTTAGGATTAGGGTTAGGTTTAGTGTTAGTCCAAGGGTTAGGGTTAGGATTAGGATTAGGATTATTGATAGGGATAGGGTTAGGGTTAGGGTTAAAGTTAGAGTTAGGGTTAGGTTTTTTTTGCAAAGTCAGAATATTCATGTATAATAAGTTCAAAATTCCCATGTATCTAGGCAGCCCTTTGGGTATTGTTCCAAGAGCTCCTATTACTATTGATTCAACCATTGATTTCTTCACTCAACTTCAATTTGCAAAGTATGATATTTCATTATTTTTTCTAGTTGTTTCCCTTCAATTTGTGCATCACGTGGTATTGCCATACTAATGAACAATTTTTCTTTTCCACAATGGTGATGTCAGTCATGTTGTGGGTCAGTTGTCTGTCTGTTTGGATTCAAAAGTTCCACAAGATCTTGACCTGTTCATTTTCCAGAACCTTGTCAACTTGGTGTTCTCAATAATTTTTGATGCATTTGCTGCATTTGAACCCAAACATTTAACAGGGAAATGTATGAACAACGGTGTAGCCTTCATGCCTTCTTAACGACACTTGTTACCTTTTGGTTAAGGCTGGGCAATAAGGTTAGAAGATTCCCATGGTCTGGTCTGGTCAGGTTGTAACTGGAATGGGAAGAAGGAGTTTGTTTCTTGCTGATCTGCATCACCTCTTGGATAGAATGCTGGAAGGTTTACTTCTCAGTGACATTGTTCACAATGATAGATAGTCCCAAGTCTTGAAAATAAATTATTTCTCCAACGGCACAGAATGAGGAATTGGATGAAAGGTGTGCAGATAAAAGCTTAGCTACAAAACAAAAACACTTGACAATTTGCTTAGAGGTTGATGAAATATGGGCCACAACTTCATTGAACTGATGCGGCATGGGCTCCAGATCCAAACTCCATAGTGTCACTGATTACACAAGCCATTCCCCAGCCATGGTCATGCTCTTGTGAGATGGGCAGCCATATAAATATGATAGACAAAAATAGTATTGTATTTCATATTAAAATCTCCCTTGTTATGACCCTATAATCCCTTAATTTGGAGTAGAGGCAGGGCGACAGAATGGAGCATTTCCTATGCACTGCATTTCCTATTATGTAGATATTGTGGCCTGTCAGCTGCTGGCCCCATCCAGCAGACAAATCAGAGGAGGAGCGTGAGGCCTGGATTCAGGGTCAGCATCAGGGCAACCTGGGAGCTCTGAGGGGAGGAGGGAATGGAGCTTACAGAGAGAGAGAGAGAGAGTGGAGCCTGGGCCATCCGTCAGCCCTCATATGGAGTCAACAATCCAGGTGGTTGATGAAGAAAAGGAACAGCTGGGTCCAGTACCTGGCCGGCTGCGCAGAAGGCAGAGAAGGGAGAGCAGTAAAAGCTGTGGGCCAATCCTGGGGAAGGAAGAGCCACCACTGCTAGCAAGGCCTAGCTCTGGGGATTAAAGGCAGGGGGAAGATGAATAGGTGTGGCAGAGAACTATTCATCTGCGGCCGAGCTGGCAGGCTTGTTACCCTGTGAGAGAAACTTTGCAGGGCTGCTGGCATTCCTAATAAAGGAATCTTTTGAATTCATGTCAGAAGGTTTGTCATGTTTGGAGATTGGGTCAGAACAGTAAAGTAAAATGCTAATATACATAAAATTCTATTTCATAATTTACCTTTATTTCTATTTACTGCAACAGGATTTTGTAGAATTAGCAACTAATCACTAACACGCTCATCTGCTTTGTCACCTAGTCTTGAGGCAGCGATCTGTCTTATACAGACAGAGATAAAGAAGAGAAGATAAGATGTTAGTGAAAAAGGTAAAGACTCCATCTGTGTGAGGTTCTAGGGACTACATTCTGTACAGCTTTTCTTTGACAGTACTGAAAACAGATATCCTGCTTCTTATTTCAAAGGGATTTTTAAAAACTTTCCAGGCTGGCCTAAAGCCTTTAGATTTCCTAGTGGTATCCCATGTAAGTACTAACCAGTCTAACCTTGTACAGTTTGGTTGTGAGACCGAGGTGGTACTCAGCAGGTTCTGACCAGTTCTGGAGAACAAGTAGTGGAAATTTTGAGTAGTTCGCAGAACCGGCAAATGCCACCTCTGACTGGCCCCGCCCCCATCCATTCTCTGCCTCCTGAGTCCCAGCTGATCGGCTGGGTCTTCTTTTGCTGCCCTGCACAGGAGAACGGAGCTGGAAAGCAGGTTAGTGGGGTGGGAAGGGAATGGGATTTTGCAATAACCTTCCCCTGGAGTGGGGTGGGAATGGAGATTTTGCAGTATTCTTCCCTGTCATGCCCACCAGAGCCCACCATGCTACTGCCACACCACAGAACCATAGTAAAATTTTTGAATCCCACCACTGTTATGAGATCAGCTACATGCTTGAGGAATAAATCTATGAAATTCAATGGATCTAATTCTGATTTAGCAGCGTGCTACTCTATGTGTTGCAGAAGGAAGGGGTAGTGGGTCTTACCTGCTTTGTGTATAAATTCTAACTGAAGTAGCCCTCCTTCCGAAGGGTTTTTTTAAATTCCATTTATGTTATGAATAGAAAGTGTATTTTAATATCAGTCACTCTTAAGTTGTCTGTCGCCTGGCAGCCATTTGTCTTCAACTCTGAACGTTCATGATATAATTTGATGCTGTATGGCAGCATTTTTCCTACAGAGAGGATCATCATGTTTTATGGATGTGATCTTTCATCTTTTGCCTGCAACCTAAAGGAAGCTCTCCATGGCTGTCAGCAAACAGAAGCTCTAAAATTCATTACCTTGAGCTGGTGTCCATCCAAAGCAAGTCACCAAATGAGGGTACAAGTCGTCATCTGTCTGAACCATGATGTGCGGCCCTTCGATTCCACAATGTCTGCAAGCCCTAAATCTCTTTCTGGAAGAAGCTGCCTGCATCTCTCCCTTCAGTCAGTCTAGTCAGTACTCTGAACATGGTGTGCCTTAAATCAGGAAGCATTTGATTAATGCATCAATAGCAAGGCAGTTTAATGAGATTACATCAGCCAGATGAGCAACATAACATTTAAAGGTCATTTTAATGCACTTTGGATTTATTTCTGCTAGGCCTTATTTAACATTACTGCGCCCCAAAGCTTTTAGATGGTTTAACTTAGTTTTACTTGAATTCTCTCTGAAGCCTGGGACACAAAGACAAGGAATAGCATTGCTAATCATTGTGGGACAGGCATATGTATCAGGACACTGCTTTTATTTGAGTCTTGGATGTCTGCAAGGGAAGAACTGATTGTAAATCACTATATATCAGCCTCATGGCATGGGATCCCAAGCTGCCATTGTAGAACAATTCATGCTTAATTTATTTGATTAATATTGATCACCAAATAGGCTCTTTATTATGAAGCTACCTAGTGTTGCTATCCCATAGGTAGAAGAGGTGGTATTCAGCAGGTTCTGACCAGTTCTGGAGAACCGGTGGGAAATTTTGAGTAGTTGGGAGAACAAATACCACCTCTGCCTGGAGATTTTACAGTATCCTTCCCCTGCCATGCCGACCAGCCAAGCCCACAGAACGGTAGTAAAAGAATGAATCCCACCACTGGGTAGAAATCTATCCTCCCAGCTGGATGGCAATAGTAGCCCAACTCTTCTAGAAGGTTTTAGCTTGAAAGCCGGACCTCATGGTAAATCCATGAGGTTAATTTCACTTAAATAGTGAAACTCTTTCAGTCTGTCTTTGTGCAACCCTACATAACCCTTCTTCAGGGAGCATCATGGATAGTTGAACTGAGCTGTTTATGAATGTTTAACTGCAAGTAACCATTTCCTCAGACAGTAAGAACGTGTTCTTCTGGGACCACACCATTAGGCTACATGTTCTCAGGTCTTCTCCTGCAGTGCAGTCCCATTTCTTGTGATTGTTCCCAGATTGTGATTGCTGGCTCAGAATTTATGATCTCTTGCAAAACTACATGGCAACATGACTATCCTGGGAGCAAACAAGGGCACTTAACATCTCATTTTATTTTTAAAAGAGCAAGCAGTGATTTTATTTATTCATTTACTTATTGAATTTCTCTCACTATAAACAACTCCAAGAGGCTTACAATGCCATAAATAACAAAATAAAACAATTACAGGATTAGAAACATTAAAACATAGGCCCCTGAAATTTAAAACATTAAAATGAGTATTACAGTGGAGAAAAGAACCAATCCATGGACAGGGTAGAAGGGTATCTTCTACAACTCTAGTAGCCATCTCCAAAATAGGATGCCTCCAAGCTAGTTGGCAGAGTCAGGTTTTCAGGCTCTTTGGGAGAGATTAAGATGGTGGTGTGGGGTCAAGAAGTATGATATTGAAAAGGAAAGAGCCACAGCAGAAAAAGGCTCTTGTCTGGGACCCCACCAGGTACAATTACTTGGCTGAAGGAATCCAGATCATGGCCCTTCTGCCCAAGTGAATGGGGCAGTCCAATTCCATTAGTGTGAGGTCGTTCCTCAGGTAACCTGGGCCCATGCTTTAAGGTGATAACCAACACCTGTTGTGGTTCACTGGCAGCAAGTGCAGGCTGACTGAGTCTTGGAGAGTGAGGACTCAGATGAGGGGCCTGCGTGTGATGCAGGGATGGGGCCAGGACCATCAGGGAGTGGAATGCTGCCTTCAAGATTGTGGAGGCTGGCAGCAGTGATGAAGAGGTCCCGAAGCCTGTGCCCAGTCATCTTGCAGGGCTGCCTCAAAGGAAAGAGCAGCAGCACGGCAACTTCGAGTAAGGCTGCAAGGTAATGGCCCCTCCCTTAGAGATAAAAGCCAGCTTGAGAGACCGAGATTCTTGGCAGGAAGCAAAGAAATTCTTGCCCTTCAAGCCTTGTGGAAGTCTGGACTATTAGAGTGCATAAAGCAAACATGCCTATCGTCCTTGTCCTATTGTTTCTTTTATTGTTTCTTTTATTTTTCTTATATGTATTCATTTCATGTATTCATAACTATGTTTACCCTTATACTTATTATCTTGTAAGCGATTGACAAATCAAATCAAAATAAATAAAAAATAAATCTTGGTTTGGTCAGAACAACACCTTGAATTGGACCTGGAAACAAACTGGCAACCTATGAAGTTTGTCCAACAATGGTGTAACAAGGGCACCCTGGGCTCCTAAGACTGTTAGCATTGGTTGCATTTTGTGTCAGCTGTAGCTTCCAAATGCTCTATAAGCAGTACCCCATGTAGAACTCATTGCAGTAGTCCAAGCACAAGATGACCTAAGGCATGAGTGACAGAATTGAGCATCAGACCAGTGGTACATGGGCTTTTCCATCTACATTTTTTTCACTGAAATTCAACTTTTTGAAGTTTCTGTTCCTTCAAAGGTGGAGAGATCCATCCAGAATAAATTCTTTCAAATGTTCCTTAAAGCTAATGCAACTTTTATTCGTCTAGCATTAATAGATTCCTGAATAAATTACAGTCGGTCAGTGACACTGCAGAAAAAGTGTGACCTTTCCCCAAGTGGCATATATAATGTATCCAACCTTGTTTGGCTTCATCTCTTCATAATTGATATTTACATAAGGAAAAATCAGATATTTTAAATGCAGGGACACATATGAGCATCTACTTTGCCACATAACACATTCCAGCAAAAAGTTCATACTAACTTTTATTATTTTGGATTCAGTACAGTTTAACGTTGAGGTTTCTGTCAGCCAAACATTGCCATGGTGAGCTAACAGAACCAGTAAATAAGATAATAACATTCTCTTGCTCTCACACTTAGAAATGCAGTTCCTTTTGCTTTACCTTTCTCTGTGACAAGACCTGGTGGAATTATCATCTAATGTGGAGCTAATTTTAATTACTGACTATTGTAGGTTGCCTTGTTGCTATGGGAACTTAGAGGAATGTGATTGCTGGCAGATTTAGTTAGTTGAGTAGGAGATTGAAAAGCACCAAATGGTCTGAATTCTTCTTCTTAACCTTTCCAGTCAAATTAGGTGGCATTGTTTTGCCGTGATCGGGATTAGGGTGCTGGCAGAAGGAAGAACTGAATCTGCTATATTATTTCAGATGGCCACAAATCCTTAAAATCTTTCCTCAAGAGCGACATCTGGAAAGTCACAAATCTAATTGCTATGAAGAAAAGTAGAACCACAGGTATTATAATGTGAAAAACTGTTAGGTCACTGAGCCCTATATGGAGATAATGTGTCCTATACTTTTGTTCTGATTATTGATTCCCAGTCTAGTGGAATTGTCTGAAATAAGTATATAGATTCTGGGTAAAACATTCATCTTAACTGTCGATATTCTGCCAATAAGAGATAATTGCATATTTTCCCATCTTTTGCAGATCTGTAAGGCTATCTGCTGTTTAGGTTTATATGGTATCTTCTTTCAATGTACTGCATCTTGATGTTATATTTATTCCAAATATTGCTTTATTTGCAATCTGGATCTCTAATAAATCTTCTAAATCTTTCTTCGCGTTTTTGCTAACATATCATTCTTTGTTAGGATCTTTATCTTTATTAATTTTTTAAATGCCACCATTCCATATTCTTCTATTTGTTCTATCAACTTAGGTGCTGATTTAGTGGATCCTCTAGTATGAATACCAAATCATCTGCATGCCTGTAGTTTATATTCTTCTTTTTAATTTTCATTCCTTTATTTCTTCATCTTCTCTAATAGCTATTCAGTACTTCTAGTGTTAAAACAAGCAGCAGGGGTGACGGGGCAACCTTGTCTGGTTCCTTTCTTATCCT
>CM019148.1:149587377-149598452 GCA_009733165.1 Naja naja
GGTTAGCCAGGATTAGGGTTATGTTTAGGTTAGTCCAAGGGTTAGGTTAGGATTAGGATTAGGATTATTGATAGGATAGGGTTAGGTTAGGGTTAAAGTTAGAGTTAGGGTTAGGGTTTTTTTTTTTTTTTGCAAAGTCAGAATATTCATGTATAATAAGTTCAAAATTCCCATGTATCTAGGCAGCCCTTTGGGTATTGTTCCAAGAGCTCCTATTACTATTGATTCAACCATTGATTTCTTCACTCAACTTCATTTTGCAAAGTATGATATTTCATTATTTTTTCTAGTTGTTTCCCTTCAATTTGTGCATCATGTGGTATTGCAATACTAATGAACAATTTTTTTCTTTTCCACAATGGTGATGTCAGTCATGTTGTGGGTCAGTTGTCTGTCTGTTTGGATTCAAAAGTTCCACAAGATCTTGACCTGTTCATTTTCCAGAACCTTGTCAACTTGGTGTTCTCAATAATTTTTGATGCATTTGCTGCATTTGAACCCAAACATTTAACAGGGAAATGTATGAACAACGGTGTAGCCTTCATGCCTTCTTAACGACACTTGTTACCTTTTGGTTAAGGCTGGGCAATAAGGTTAGAAGTAAGATTCCCATGGTCTGGTCTGGTCAGTTTGTAACTGGAATGGGAAGAAGGGAGTTTGTTTCTTGCTGATCTGCATCACCTCTTGGATAGAATGCTGGAAGGTTTACTTCTCAGTGACATTGTTCACAATGATAGATAGTCCCAAGTCTTGAAAATAAATTATTTCTCCAACGGCACAGAATGAGGAATTGGATGAAAGGTGTGCAGATAAAAGAAGCTTAGCTACAAAACAAAAACACTTGACAATTTGCTTAGAGGTTGATGAAATATGGGCCACAACTTCATTGAACTGATGCGGCATGGGCTCCAGATCCAAACTCCATAGTGTCACTGATTACACAAGCCATTCCCCAGCCATGGTCATGCTCTTGTGAGATGGGCAGCCATATAAATATGATAAATAGACAAAAATAGTATTGTATTTCATATTAAAATCTCCCTTGTTATGACCCTATAATCCCTTAATTTGGAGTAGAGGCAGGGCGACAGAATGGAGCATTTCCTATTATGCACTGCATTTCCTATTATGTAGATATTGTGGCCTGTCAGCTGCTGGCCCCATCCAGCAGACAAATCAGAGGAGGAGGCGTAGGCCTGGATTCAGGGTCAGCATCAGGGCAACCTGGGAGCTCTGAGGGGGGAGGGGGAATGGAGCTTACAGAGAGAGAGAGAGAGGTGGAGCCTGGGCCATCCGTCAGCCCTCATATGGAGAGTCAACAATCCAGGTGGTTGATGAAGAAAAGGAACAGCTGGGTCCAGTACCTGACGCACGGCTGCGCAGAAGGCAGAGAAGGGGAGAGCAGTAGAAAGCGTGGGCCAATCCTGGGGAAGGAAGAGCCACCACTGCTAGCAAGGCCTAGCTCTGGGGATTAAAAGGCAGGGGGTGAAGATGAATAGGTGTGGCAGAGAACTATTCATCTGCCGGCCGGCTGGCCAGCTGGCCGGGCTTGTTACCCTGTGAGAGAAACTTTTGCAGGGCTGCTGGCATTCCTAATAAAGGAATCTTTTGAATTCATGTCAGAAGGTTTGTCATGTTTGGAGAGTTGGGTCAGAACAGTAGAGTAAAATGCTAATATGCACGCAAATTCTATTTCATAATTTACCTTTATTTCTATTTACTGCAACAGGATTTTGTAGAATTAGCAACTAATCACTAACACGCTCATCTGCTTTGTCACCTAGTCTTGAGGCAGCGATCTGTCTTATACAGACAGAGGTAAAGAAGAGAAAGATAAGATGTTAGTGAAAAAGGTAAAGACTCCATCTGTGTGAGGTTCTAGGGACTACATTCTGTACAGCTTTTCTTTGACAGTACTGAAAACAGATATCCTGCTTCTTATTTCAAAGGGATTTTTAAAACTTTCCAGGCTGGCCTAAAGCCTTTAGATTTCCTAGTGGTATCCCATGTAAGTACTAACCAGTCTAACCTTGTATAGTTTGGTTGTGAGACCGAGGTGGTATTCAGCAGGTTCTGACCAGTTCTGGAGAACCAGTAGTGGAAATTTTGAGTAGTTCACAGAACCGCAAATGCCGCCTCTGACTGGCCCTGCCCCCATCTATTCTCTGCCTCCCGAGTCCCAGCTGATTGGCTGGGTCTTCTTTGCTGCCCTGCACAGGAGAGGAGCTGGAAAGCAGGTTAGTGGGGTGGGAGGGAATGGGATTTTGCAATAACCTTCACCCTGGAGTGGGGTGGGAATGGAGATTTTGCAGTATTCTTCCCCTGTCATGCCCACCAAGCTACTTCACAGAACCATAGTAAAATTTTTTGAATCCCACCACTGTTGTGAGATCAGCTACATGCTTGCGAAGGAATAAATCCTATGAAATTCAATGGATCTAATTCTGATTTAGCAGCGTGCTACTCTATGTGTTGCAGAAGGAAGGGGTAGTGGGTCTTACCTGCTTTGTGTATAAATTCTAACTGAAGTAGCCCTCCTTCCGAAGGGTTTTTTTTAATAAATTCCATTTATGTTATGAATAGAAAGTGTATTTTAATATCAGTCACTCTTAAGTTGTCTAGTCGCCTGGCAGCCATTTGTCTTCAACTCTGAACGTTCATGATATAATTTGATGCTGTATGGCAGCATTTTTCCTACAGAGAGGATCATCGCATGTTTTATGGATGTGATCTTTCATCTTTGCCTGCAACCTAAAGGAAGCTCTCCATGGCTGTCAGCAAACAGAAGCTCTAAAATTCATTACCTTGAGCTGGTGTCCATCCAAAGCAAGTCACCAAATGAGGGTACAAGTCGTCATCTGTCTGAACCATGATGTACGCCCTTCGATTCCACAATGTCTGCAAGCCCTAAATCTCTTTCTGGAAGAAGCTGCCTGCATCTCTCCCTTCAGTCAGTCTAGTCAGTACTCTGAACATGGTGTGCCCTTAAATCAGGAAGCATTTGATTAATGCATCAATAGCAAGGCGCAGTTTAATGAGATTACATCAGCCAGATGAGCAACATAACATTTAAAAGGTCATTTTTAATGCACTTTGGATTTATTTCTGCTAGGCCTTATTTAACATTACTGCGCCCCAAAGCTTTTAGATGGTTTAACTTAGTTTTACTTCTTGAATTCTCTCTGAAGCCTGGGACACAAAGACAAGGAATAGCATTGCTAATCATTGTGGGACAGGCATATGTATGTAAGGACACTGCTTTTATTTGAGTCTTGGATGTCTGCAAGGGAAGAACTGATTGTAAATCACTATATATCAGCCTCATGGCATGGGATCCCAAGCTGCCATTGTAGAACAATTCATGCTTAATTTATTTGATTAATATTGATCACCAAATAGGCTGTTTATTATGAAGCTACCTAGTGTTGCTATCCCATAGGTAGAAGCAGAGGTGGTATTCAGCAGGTTCTGACCAGTTCTGGAGAACCGGTAGCGGAAATTTTGAGTAGTTTGGAGAACTGGCAAATACCACCTCTGCCTGGAGATTTTACAGTATCCTTCCCCTGCCATGCCGCCAAGCCCACAGAACCGGTAGTAAAAGAATTGAATCCCACCACTGGGTAGAAGTCTATCCTCCCCAGCTGGATGGCAATAGTAGCCCAACTCTTCTAGAAGGTTTTAGCTTGAAAAAGCTGGACCTCATGGTAAATCCACGAGGTTAATTTCACTTAAATAGTGAAACTCTTTCAGTCTCTCTTTGTGCAACCCTACACATAACCCTTCTTCAGGGAGCATCATGGATAGTTGAACTGAGCTGTTTATGAATGTTTAACTGCAAGTAACCATTTCCTTAGACAATAAGAACACGTGTTCTTCTGGGACCACACCATTAGGCTACATGTTCTCAGGTCTTCTCCTGCAGTGCAGTCCCATTTCTTGTGATTGTTCCCAGATTGTGATTGCTGGCTCAGAATTTATGATCTCTTGCAAAACTACATGGCAACATGACTATCCTGGGAGCAAACAAGGGGCACTTAACATCTCATTTTATTTTTTAAAAGAGCAAGCAGTGATTTTATTTATTCATTTACTTATTGAATTTCTCTCACTATAAAGCAACTCCAAGAGGCTTACAATGCCATAAATAACAAAATAAAACAATTACAGGATTAGAAACATTAAAACATAGGCCCCTGAAATTTAAAACATTAAAATGAGTATTACAGTGGAGAAAAGAACCAATCCATGGACAGGGTAGAAGGGTATCTTCTACAACTCTAGTAGCCATCTCCAAAATAGGATGCCTCCAAGCTAGTTGGCAGAGTCAGGTTTTCAGGCTCTTTCGGAGAGATTAAGATGGTGGTGTGGGGTCAAGAAGTATGATATTGAAAAGGAAAGAGCCACAGCAGAAAAAGGCTCTTGTCTGGGACCCCACCAGGTACAATTACTTGGCTGAAGGAATCCAGATCATGGCCCTTCTGCCCAAGTGAATGGGGCAGTCCAATTCCATTAGTGTGAGGTCGTTCCTCAGGTAACCTGGGCCCATGCTTTAAAGGTGATAACCAACACCTGTTGTGGTTCACTGGCAGCAAGTGCAGGCTGAGGTCTTGGAGAGTGAGGACTCAGATGAGGGGCCTGCGTGTGATGCAGGGATGGGGCCAGGACCATCAGGGAGTGGAATGCTGCCTTGAAGATTGTGGAGGCTGGCAGCAGTGATGAAGAGGTCCCGAGAAGCCTGTGCCCAGTGCATGCGAGGGCTGCTCAAAGGAAAGAGCAGCAGCACGGGCAACTCGGGAGTAAGGCTGCAAGGTAATGGCCCCTCCCTTAAGAGATAAAAGCCAGCTTGAGAGACCGAGATTCTTGGCAGGAAGCAAAGAAATTCTTGCCCTTCAAGCCTTGTGGAAGTCTGGACTATTAGGGGGCGTGCATAAGCGCACCAACATGCCTATCGTCCTTGTCCTATTGTTTCTTTTATTGTTTCTTTTATTTTTCTTATATGTATTCATTTCATGTATTCATAACTATGTTTACCCTTATACTTATTATCTTGTAAGCGATTGACAAATCAAATCAAAATAAATAAATAAATAAATCTTGGTTTGGGTCAGAACAACACCTTGAATTGGACCTGGAAACAAACTGGCAACCTATGAAGTTTGTCCAACAATGGTGTAACAAGGGGCACCCTGGGCTCCTAAGACTGTTAGCATTGGTGCATTTTGTGTCAGCTGTAGCTTCCAAATGCTCTATAAGCAGTACCCCATGTAGAACTCATTGCAGTAGTCCAAGCACAAGATGACCTAAGGCATGAGTGACAGGGAATTGAGCATCAGACCAGTGGTACATGGGCTTTTCCATCTACATTTTTCTACTGAAATTCAACTTTTTTGAAGTTTCTGTTCCTTCAAAGGTGGAGAGATCCATCCAGAATAAATTCTTTCAAATGTTCCTTAAAGCTAATGCAACTTTTATTCGTCTAGCATTAATAGATTCCTGAATAAATTACAGTCGGTCAGTGACACTGCAGAAAAAGTGTGACCTTTCCCCCAAGTGGCATATATAATGTATCCAACCTTGTTTGGCTTCATCTCTTCATAATTGATATTTACATAAGGAAAAATCAGATATTTTAAATGCAGGGACACATATGAGCATCTACTTTGCCACATAACACATTCCAGCAAAAAGTTCATACTAACTTTTATTATTTTGGATTCAGTACAGTTTAACGTTGAGGTTTCTGTCAGCCAAACATTGCCATGGTGAGCTAACAGAACCAGTAAATAAGATAATAACATTCTCTTGCTCTCACACTTAGAAATGCAGTTCCTTTTGCTTTACCTTTCTCTGTGACAAGACCTGGTGGAATTATCATCTAATGTGGAGCTAATTTTAATTACTGACTATTGTAGGTTGCCTTGTTGCTATGGGAACTTAGAGGAATGTGATTGCTGGCAGATTTAGTTAGTTGAGTAGGAGATTGAAAAGCACCAAATGGTCTGAATTCTTCTTCTTAACCTTTCCAGTCAAATTAGGTGGCATTGTTTTGCCGTGATCGGGATTAGGGTGCTGGCAGAAGGAAGAACTGAATCTGCTATATTATTTCAGATGGCCACAAATCCTTAAAATCTTTCCTCAAGAACGACATCTGGAAAGTCACAAATCTAATTGCTATGAAGAAAAGTAGAACCACAGGTATTATAATGTGAAAAAACTGTTAGGTCACTGAGCCCCTATATGGAGATAATGTGTCCTATACTTTTGTTCTGATTATTCTTTCCCAAGTCTAATTGGAATTGTCTGAAGTATTCTGGGTAAAACATTCATCTTAACTGTCGATATTCTGCCAATAAGAGATAATTGCATATTTTCCCATCTTTTAAGATCTGTCGCTATCTGCTGTTTGAGTTTTATATAATTATCTTCTTTCAATGTACTGCATCTTGATGTTATATTTATTCCCAAATATTTAACTTTATTTGCAATCTGGATCTCTAATAAATCTTCTAAATCTTTCTTGCGTTTTGCTAACATATTCTTTGTTAGGATCTTTGTTTTATCTTTATTAATTTTTAAACCTGCCACCATTCCATATTCTTCTATTTGTTCTATCAACTTAGGTGCTGATTTAAGTGGATCCTCTAGTATGAATACCAAATCATCTGCAAGCCTGTAGTTTATATTCTTCTTTTTAATTTTCATTCCTTTTATTTCTTCATCTTCTCTGATAGCTCTATTCAGTACTTCTAGTGTTAAAACAAACAGCAGGGGTGACAGAGGACAACCTTGTCTGGTTCCTTTTCTTATCCCTATAGATTCTGTTAGCTCTCCATTTACCAATATCTTTGCTGTTTGATTATTATATATTGCCTCAATAGTTTGTATAAAGTTTTTCCAAAGCCCATTTGCATCATTTGCAATATCATAAATCGCCAGTTCACATTGTCAAATGCTTTTGAGCATCTAAAAACATCAGTGCCATCTGTTTTTCAGAATGTGTTTCATAATACTCCAGAGTATCTAAAATTATTCTCACATTTTGCTTAATTTGTCGTTTTGGCAAAAATCCATTTTGATCTGTGTGGATAAATTCATTTAAGTATCTTTTCATTCTTTCTGCCAAAATTGAAGCAAAGATTTTATAATCTGAATTCAACAATGAGATAGGTCTATAATTTTTAACTTCTTGTAGGTCCATTTCTTCTTTAGGTATTAGGGTAATATAAGCTTCCAACCATGTCTCAGGTATTCTCTTTTTAATAAGACTTCATTCATCACTTCTAGAAGAGTGCTTAACACTTCCTGGAAGGTCCTGTAAAATTCATGGTAGACCATCTGGGCCTGGTGCTTTTCCTGTATTTTGTTTCTTCAAGGCTTCTGTTAATTCCATCATGGTTATGTTCCTTCTAACATTGTCTCAATATCTTCAGGTATCTGTGGTAGTCTTGTCTTTTGTAAATACTTTTCAATTTTTCTTCTAGGATATCTTCTTGGGAGTACAGTTTTTCATAGTAGTCTCGGATAATTTTTTCTTTTCATCATTCCCATGCTGTATATTCCCTTTTCCATCTATTAATTGGCCAATTTTCTTTATTTCTCTTTCCTTTCTAATTTTATCGCTAACCACCTTCCTGGCTTATTACCGTTTTCAAAGTAATTTTGTTTAGCCTTTAATCTTTTGGCGATTTCTTCCTTGTCCATTAGAGCCATTTTATGTTTAATCACATCCATTTTCCTTTTAATATCTTTCCCTTGCGGTGATTGTTGTAATTCTTCTTCCAATTTCCTAAAATCATCTTCCAAGATTTTGAGTGTCTTCTTCCGTTTAATATTTCTTTTCCTTATATAGTCAATTATCAAACCTCTTGTATAAGCCTTCATCGCATCCCAACGAGTTTGTAGAGATGTATCTTCTTTTCTATTTTCCTTGAAAAAAAAGGTAAGTTCTGCCTCAATTTTCTTTTTAAATTCTTCTTCTTTCAAGATCATATTATTTAATGTCCATCTCGATCTTCTCCTCTGTCCTTTCCAGGCAACTGTCAATGGATTGTGATCCCCAGATCCCACTTTCAATTTGAATTTTCTGTATATCGGGAGCATATCTGCAGATGCCCATACCATATCTATTCTTGACCATGATTCATGTCTATTTGAATAAAAAGTAAATTCTTTGTTTCCAATATTTCTCTCTCTCCATATGTCTTTAATATTCATTTCTTCTATCATTTGAAAGAAGGACTTGGGTAGCTTTTTCTAATTTTCTTTTTGGTTCTTTCAGATTTATAATCAAGCTGGTCATTAATTATCCCATTAAAATCTCCCATCAGAAAGATATTTGCATAGTCTAATTCAATCACTTTTTGATATAATTTCTTATAGAATTCTTCTTGATTCTCACTTGGTGCATATATTGCTATCAGAAGCATTTTAGTGTTGTTATCTATTATCTCCACTATTAAAATCCTCCCATCTTCATCTGTATAAATCAATTCTGCAGTAATTGTATCTTTAATATATAAAGCCACTCCTCTTTTTTACATTAGCCAATGATGTAAATAGCTTTCCTAACTTTCTTTGCCTTAATACATATTCATTTTGCTTTTTAATATGGACCTCTTGCAGACAAATTATATCAAATTTTAATTTCTCTAATTTATGAAATATTTTCCTTCTTTTAACAATTGAATTGAGTCCATTTATATTCATTGAGATCAATTTTTCCCTTCCATTTAGGTCTTATATATAGGTTGTTTTGCTCTAGTCGTTCTAACTTCTTTTTGTTCTCTAGGTAGACCGCCTACTGCTCCAAGTTGTTCTTCTTCTTCACTTATCATTGCACCTTCCTTTGGAAGTTCCACAATCAGTTCTTCATGTCCTCCGTTTCCCTCTTTTCCTCTAAAATAGCTCTCATAGAATAACTCTGCCTTCTCCACTGTGTCGATTCTATGTCTTTGTTCCCAGACAAACAAGAGGCCTTCTGGTATTAGCCATCTATAATTTATCCCTCTCTTCAATAATTCTCTGGATAAAAATGCATATTCTCCTCTCCTCTCTTATTCTTCTTGGTATCTGTTTCAATACCGTGACATCTTTATTGTTGTGCTTCAGCGTCTTGTCTCTGACTGTTTGCAAAATTTGTGATTTAATACTCTTCTTAGTAAATCTAATATGAATTTCTCTTGGGAGCTTATTCCTCGTTGCATATCTTGTAAAGACACGAAATGCTTCATCTATTCCATCCCTCATCTTCTCTTCCGTTATTTCTAACAGTTCTGCCAAAATCTGTGTCATTTTCTCCAGTAGATTTTCACCCTTCTCTTCCTCAACATTTTGGAATCTCAAATAGAATTCCGATCTATCAACTTCACTTCAGAGATTCATTATGGTCGCTCTCAACTTCCCTTAATCTGGTATTAAAACTCTTCATTTCCTTGTCTCTTTGTTCTTGCTGCTCTTCAATTTTCTTCATCCTCTCACCATATTTCTCCATTATTTGCTGTAAAACCTTTATATTTTCATCTGTCTTGTCTAACTTTTTATCTGTCTTGTCTAGCTTTTCATCTGTCTTGTCTAGCTTTTTATCTGTCTTGTCTAGCTTCTGTTCAATTATCTCTGTTCTTTTTCCAATCTCACCTACTGCTTGTAATATCTTCTGTATTGCCTCTTCTGTTGTGGGAGCCGTTACTTGTGGAATTGAAGGTCTTCTACTCATTGTTGCAGAGGTTGTCAGAACCAATTCAAAGAAGGAAGGAAAAAAAAAAAAATAAGCAAAAATAAAAATAAAATTAGTGTTATAAAAGGGAGAAGAACAATCCTTTTAACAAGAAAAAGGAAAAAGAATAGTAAAAGGAAAAAGGGGTTCAATTACATATCAATAATACAACAATAATTTAGAAAAAGGCAAAATTTAAAACTTGAATTTAAAAGGAAATAGGATAATAAAAAGTCCAATAGTTAACTATCTTGTTTCCAATCGTGAATAAAAAACCAACTCTCAAAAGAAAAAAGGCTAAGAGTTAAAAATAGGAAGGTATCAATAAGAAAAAGGATAAAAATAGTAAAATAGTAAAATTCCCTTTAGGAATAACAAAAATATTTTAGGGGCTCAAATTATAAAAATTAAATTCAAACAATAAAAGTCTTGGCAGGAAGCAATATCACTCTTTATTCCATTGCCACTATGCAGAGTCCAGAGCTTAACTAGTGAAGGCAGGAAGATAGCAGCTCCTCTGTTTTGCCTCTCGAAGAGATCCAATTCTTTTATTTTAAAAGCTCTCCAAGGTCATTTTATTCTTCAGTTCCAAACTGAAGGCTCAGAGATATTCCAAAAGCACCTATCCAGCACTTTCTAATCAACGGAGCCTTGGATACAGTCCTTGCAAGTGTGTATGTTTATATAAGATAACAGGTCTCTAGTAGCAATATTGTATCTTACAACCAACTTTCACTTCCTTGCCAAGTGACTTCCAAAATGTATCACTTCCTGTCTTATTCAAAACAAGAAGGACAGTAAAAATCTCGGTGGCCATTTCTTATATGCAAAAATAAAAGTAATCAAATCAAAATAACCAAATTACGTTAGAGCCCCTAATGCCAAAAAGGAAAAAGAGACAAGATTCAACAAAATGTAAAAGGTATTCAGAGAGTCCCAAGAGGAAAAAGTAAAAGGAAAGTCTTTAAAGCCATAAAAAGAAAGAAGAAACAAAACCTTTACTTTCAAACACAATCTCTTCCGCCGCCTATTCCATATCACTCTCAATTTCACACCATTAGAGTTGCTAGGATGTTCCCAAAGGGTTAAAAACAAGATGATCTCACCGACCGACAAACTTCTTCCAATCTCATTCCTCTGGAGCTGTCACAGCTTCTTCAGCCCGATGGCTGCCTCAGCTAAAGGGCTGTCCTGGATCAACCAGGGACTTTGCGACATCCCTGGGATCAACAGGAGGCCCAACTTTCACCAACCCTACGAGTCAGTTTAGATCCCGGGGACCGTCCAGCGGCAGTATCAGAGGTGATCTCAGGAGTCAAGATCACCTCCGTCTGCGACTCCAGCTCCACCCCTCCCCCAAGAT
>CM019148.1:149599452-149631263 GCA_009733165.1 Naja naja
GGATTAGGGTTATGTTTAGTTAGTCCAAGGGTTAGGTTAGGATTAGATTAGGATTATTGATAGGGATAGGGTTAGTTAGGGTTAAAGTTAGAGTTAGGGAGGTTTTTTTTTTTTGCAAAGTCAGAATATTCATGTATAATAAGTTCAAAATTCCATGTATCTAGGCAGCCCTTTGGGTATTGTTCCAGAGCTCCTATTACTATTGATTCAACCATTGATTTCTTCACTCAACTTCATTTGCAAAGTATGATATTTCATTATTTTTCTAGTTGTTTCCCTTCAATTTGTGCATCATGTGGTATTGCAATACTAATGAACAATTTTTCTTTTCCACAATGGTGATGTCAGTCATGTTGTGGGTCAGTTGTCTGTCTGTTTGGATTCAAAAGTTCCACAAGATCTTGACCTGTTCATTTTCCAGAACCTTGTCAACTTGGTGTTCTCAATAATTTTTGATGCATTTGCTGCATTTGAACCCAAACATTTAACAGGGAAATGTATGAACAACGGTGCCTTCATGCCTTCTTAACGACACTTGTTACCTTTTGGTTAAGGCTGGGCAATAAGGTTAGAAGTAAGATTCCCATGGTCTGGTCTGGTCAGTTTGTAACTGGAATGGGAAGAAGGGAGTTTGTTTCTTGCTGATCTGCATCACCTCTTGGATAGAATGCTGGAAGGTTTACTTCTCAGTGACATTGTTCACAATGATAGATAGTCCCAAGTCTTGAAAATAAATTATTTCTCCAACGGCACAGAATGAGAATGGATGAAAGGTGTGCAGATAAAAGCTTAGCTACAAAACAAAAACACTTGACAATTTGCTTAGAGGTTGATGAAATATGGGCCACAACTTCATTGAACTGATGCGGCATGGGCTCCAGATCCAAACTCCATAGTGTCACTGATTACACAAGCCATTCCCCAGCCATGGTCATGCTCTTGTGAGATGGGCAGCCATATAAATATGATAGACAAAAATAGTATTGTATTTCATATTAAAATCTCCCTTGTTATGACCCTATAATCCCTTAATTTGGAGTAGAGGCAGGGCGACAGAATGGAGCATTTCCTATTATGCACTGCATTTCCTATTATGTAGATATTGTGGCCTGTCAGCTGCTGGCCCCATCCAGCAGACAGAGGAGAGGCGTGAGGCCTGGATTCAGGGTCAGCATCAGGGCAACCTGGGAGCTCTGAGGGGGGAGGGGGAATGGAGCTTACAGAGAGAGAGAGAGAGAGAGGTGGAGCCTGGGCCATCCGTCAGCCCTCATATGGAGAGTCAACAATCCAGGTGGTTGATGAAGAAGAAAAGGAACAGCTGGGTCCAGTACCTGACGCAGCTCTGCAGAAGAAGGCAGAGAAGGGGAGAGCAGTAGAAAGCCGTGGGCCAATCCTGGGGAAGGAAGAGCCACCACTGCTAGCAAGGCCTAGCTCTGGGGATTAAAAGGCAGGGGGTGAAGATGAATAGGTGTGGCAGAGAACTATTCATCTGCCGGCCGGCTGGCCAGCTGGCCGGGCTTGTTACCCTGTGAGAGAAACTTTTTGCAGGGCTGCTGGCATTCCTAATAAAGGAATCTTTTGAATTCATGTCAGAAGGTTTGTCATGTTTGGAGATTTGGGTCAGAACAGTAAAGTAAAATGCTAATATGCACGCAAATTCTATTTCATAATTTACCTTTATTTCTATTTACTGCAACAGGATTTTGTAGAATTAGCAACTAATCACTAACATGCTCATCTGCTTTGTCACCTAGTCTTGAGGCAGCGATCTGTCTTATACAGACAGAGATAAAGAAGAGAAAGATAAGATGTTAGTGAAAAAGGTAAAGACTCCATCTGTGTGAGGTTCTAGGGACTACATTCTGTACATTCTTTTCTTTGACAGTACTGAAAACAGATATCCTGCTTCTTATTTCAAAGGGATTTTTTAAAACTTTCCAGGCTGGCCTAAAGCCTTTAGATTTCCTAGTGGTATCCCATGTAAGTACTAACCAGTCTAACCTTGTATAGTTTGGTTGTGAGACCGAGGTGGTATTCAGCAGGTTCTGACCAGTTCTGGAGAACCAGTAGTGGAAATTTTGAGTAGTTCACAGAACCGGCAAATGCCGCCTCTGACTGGCCCTGCCCCCATCTATTCTCTGCCTCCCGAGTCCCAGCTGATTGGCTGGGTCTTCTTTTGCTGCCCTGCACAGGAGAACGGAGCTGGAAAGCAGGTTAGTGGGGTGGGGAGGGAATGGGATTTTGCAATAACCTTCACCCTGGAGTGGGGTGGGAATGGAGATTTTGCAGTATTCTTCCCCTGTCATGCCCACCAAGCTACGCCCACAGAACCATAGTAAAAAATTTTGAATCCCACCACTGTTATGAGATCAGCTACATGCTTGTGAAGGAATAAATCCTATGAAATTCAATGGATCTAATTCTGATTTAGCAGCGTGCTACTCTATGTGTTGCAGAAGGAAGGGGTAGTGGGTCTTACCTGCTTTGTGTATAAATTCTAACTGAAGTAGCCCTCCTTCCGAAGGGTTTTTCTTTAAATTCCATTTATGTTATGAATAGAAAGTGTATTTTAATATCAGTCACTCTTAAGTTGTCTAGTCGCCTGGCAGCCATTTGTCTTCAACTCTGAACGTTCATGATATAATTTGATGCTGTATGGCAGCATTTTTCCTACAGAGAGGATCATCGCATGTTTTATGGATGTGATCTTTCATCTTTTGCCTGCAACCTAAAGGAAGCTCTCCATGGCTGTCAGCAAACAGAAGCTCTAAAATTCATTACCTTGAGCGCTGGTGTCCATCCAAAGCAAGTCACCAAATGAGGGTACAAGTCGTCATCTGTCTGAACCATGATGTACGGCCCTTCGGATTCCACAATGTCTGCAAGCCCTAAATCTCTTTCTGGAAGAAGCTGCCTGCATCTCTCCCTTCAGTCAGTCTAGTCAGTACTCTGAACATGGTGTGCCCTTAAATCAGGAAGCATTTGATTAATGCATCAATAGCAAGGCGCAGTTTAATGAGATTACATCAGCCAGATGAGCAACATAACATTTAAAAGGTCATTTTTAATGCACTTTGGATTTATTTCTGCTAGGCCTTATTTAACATTACTGCCCCAAAGCTTTTAGATGGTTTAACTTAGTTTTACTTCTTGAATTCTCTCTGAAGCCTGGGACACAAAGACAAGGAATAGCATTGCTAATCATTGTGGGACAGGCATATGTATGTAAGGACACTGCTTTTATTTGAGTCTTGGATGTCTGCAAGGGAAGAACTGATTGTAAATCACTATATATCAGCCTCATGGCATGGGATCCCAAGCTGCCATTGTAGAACAATTCATGCTTAATTTATTTGATTAATATTGATCACCAAATAGGCTCTTTATTATGAAGCTACCTAGTGTTGCTATCCCATAGGTAGAAGAGGTGGTATTCAGCAGGTTCTGACCAGTTCTGGAGAACCGGTAGTGGAAATTTTGAGTAGTTGGGAGAACCGGTAAATACCACCTCTGCCTGGAGATTTTACAGTATCCTTCCCCTGCCATGCCGACCAAGCCAAGCCCACAGAACCGGTAGTAAAAGAATTGAATCCCACCACTGGGTAGAAATCTATCCTCCCCAGCTGGATGGCAATAGTAGCCCAACTCTTCTAGAAGGTTTTAGCTTGAAAAAGCCGGACCTCATGGTAAATCCATGAGGTTAATTTCACTTAAATAGTGAAACTCTTTCAGTCTGTCTTTGTGCAACCCTACACATAACCCTTCTTCAGGGAGCATCATGGATAGTTGAACTGAGCTGTTTATGAATGTTTAACTGCAAGTAACCATTTCCTCAGACAGTAAGAACACGTGTTCTTCTGGGACCACACCATTAGGCTACATGTTCTCAGGTCTTCTCCTGCAGTGCAGTCCCATTTCTTGTGATTGTTCCCAGATTGTGATTGCTGGCTCAGAATTTATGATCTCTTGCAAAACTACATGGCAACATGACTATCCTGGGAGCAAACAAGGGGCACTTAACATCTCATTTTATTTTTTAAAAGAGCAAGCAGTGATTTTATTTATTCATTTACTTATTGAATTTCTCTCACTATAAAGCAACTCCAAGAGGCTTACAATGCCATAAATAACAAAATAAAACAATTACAGGATTAGAAACATTAAAACATAGGCCCCTGAAATTTAAAACATTAAAATGAGTATTACAGTGGAGAAAAGAACCAATCCATGGACAGGGTAGAAGGGTATCTTCTACAACTCTAGTAGCCATCTCCAAAATAGGATGCCTCCAAGCTAGTTGGCAGAGTCAGGTTTTCAGGCTCTTTCGGAGAGATTAAGATGGTGGTGTGGGGGTCAAGAAGTATGATATTGAAAAGGAAAGAGCCACAGCAGAAAAAGGCTCTTGTCTGGGACCCCACCAGGTACAATTACTTGGCTGAAGGAATCCAGATCATGGCCCTTCTGCCCAAGTGAATGGGGCAGTCCAATTCCATTAGTGTGAGGTCGTTCCTCAGGTAACCTGGGCCCATGCTTTAAAGGTGATAACCAACACCTGTTGTGGTTCACTGGCAGCAAGTGCAGGCGGCTGAGGTCTTGGAGAGTGAGGACTCAGATGAGGGGCCTGCGTGTGATGCAGGGATGGGGCCAGGACCATCAGGGAGTGGAATGCTGCCTTCGAAGATTGTGGAGGCTGGCAGCAGTGATGAAGAGGTCCCCGAGAAGCCTGTGCCCAGTGCGCATGCGCGCAGGGCTGCTCAAAGGAAAGAGCAGCAGCACCGGCAACTCGGGAGTAAGGCTGCAAGGTAATGGCCCCTCCCTTAAGAGATAAAAGCCAGCTTGAGAGACCGAGATTCTTGGCAGGAAGCAAAGAAATTCTTGCCCTTCAAGCCTTGTGGAAGTCTGGACTATTAGGTGCATAAGCGCACAACATGCCTATCGTCCTTGTCCTATTGTTTCTTTTATTGTTTCTTTTATTTTTCTTATATGTATTCATTTCATGTATTCATAACTATGTTTACCCTTATACTTATTATCTTGTAAGCGATTGACAAATCAAATCAAAATAAATAAATAAATAAATAAATCTTGGTTTGGGTCAGAACAACACCTTGAATTGGACCTGGAAACAAACTGGCAACCTATGAAGTTTGTCCAACAATGGTGTAACAAGGGGCACCCTGGGCTCCTAAGACTGTTAGCATTGGTGCATTTTGTGTCAGCTGTAGCTTCCAAATGCTCTATAAGCAGTACCCCATGTAGAACTCATTGCAGTAGTCCAAGCACAAGATGACCTAAGGCATGAGTGACAGGAATTGAGCATCAGACCAGTGGTACATGGGCTTTTCCATCTACATTTTCTACTGAAATTCAACTTTTTTGAAGTTTCTGTTCCTTCAAAGGTGGAGAGATCCATCCAGAATAAATTCTTTCAAATGTTCCTTAAAGCTAATGCAACTTTTATTCGTCTAGCATTAATAGATTCCTGAATAAATTACAGTCGGTCAGTGACACTGCAGAAAAAGTGTGACCTTTCCCCAAGTGGCATATATAATGTATCCAACCTTGTTTGGCTTCATCTCTTCATAATTGATATTTACATAAGGAAAAATCAGATATTTTAAATGCAGGGACACATATGAGCATCTACTTTGCCACATAACACATTCCAGCAAAAAGTTCATACTAACTTTTATTATTTTGGATTCAGTACAGTTTAACGTTGAGGTTTCTGTCAGCCAAACATTGCCATGGTGAGCTAACAGAACCAGTAAATAAGATAATAACATTCTCTTGCTCTCACACTTAGAAATGCAGTTCCTTTTGCTTTACCTTTCTCTGTGACAAGACCTGGTGGAATTATCATCTAATGTGGAGCTAATTTTAATTACTGACTATTGTAGGTTGCCTTGTTGCTATGGGAACTTAGAGGAATGTGATTGCTGGCAGATTTAGTTAGTTGAGTAGGAGATTGAAAAGCACCAAATGGTCTGAATTCTTCTTCTTAACCTTTCCAGTCAAATTAGGTGGCATTGTTTTGCCGTGATCGGGATTAGGGTGCTGGCAGAAGGAAGAACTGAATCTGCTATATTATTTCAGATGGCCACAAATCCTTAAAATCTTTCCTCAAGAACGACATCTGGAAAGTCACAAATCTAATTGCTATGAAGAAAAGTAGAACCACAGGTATTATAATGTGAAAAAACTGTTAGGTCACTGAGCCCCTATATGGAGATAATGTGTCCTATACTTTTGTTCTGATTATTGATGGCACTTCAAACGAGAGTACTTCCAACAAAACCATTATATAACCACTTCTTCATGCCCCCACTGCCACATGCATCCTGACACTCTGTTTCAAACTTCTAAAAACTCCAGTTCCTTCCAACATTTGCAAAACCAGATCTCCCTCCCTCCCCTTCTACTACACATGAAATTATCCTGGTTGCATCTTCTCTTCCATCCTGCCAGCTCCATTTCATTCTTCCTGTTTGGAGGAACTATTGTGCAATGACAATAGTTCCCCCCAAACTATTTTGGTGGCTTCTGACAATCAGGATTTGCTGGGATAATGTAGGAGAAGGAGTGGCGAAACCTGGGGATGGAGCCAAAAGAGAGATCAGCCTAGATAAGGGGTGTCACAATCAAGGCCTGTCAGCCAGATCCCGCCCTTGGGGTACTTAGATCTGACTCATGGTGCCACCCTGGAAACAACAAAAGACCGGCCCGCAGTGCCTCTGCCAGCAAAAATGGAGCTTGAGAGGGCCGCGCATGGTCCTCCCGAGCTCTGTTTTTGGCTGCAACCCTCTGCCAGTGAAAACGGAATTCGGGAGGCCCTCCCAAGCTTTGTTTTCACTGGCAAAGCACTTGGGCCACCACAGGTGCCTCCAACACAAGTGACATCGAGCTGGCCATGCTCCCCTGCCCCCAGGTCAAGCACAACCCTGATGTGGCCCTCAATTGTATCAAGTTTGACACCCCTGGCCTAGAGTCTCTACTAAGCCACAAGTAGACCAAGTTCAATTCCTTTTGAATTTCCATTGAGTTTTATCTAACTCTTAGCAGGTGCTAAGTGTTAGCTGAGAATATTCTTGTGCATAGAGATGAGCAACAGTGCTTTCACATGTGCTTGACAGATAATGTTCTTCAGGTTGGATAAGATAATGCCATGACCAAAGGAATGGAGGTTTATTTCTCTTTTAGCCCAAGGTCCATTGAGCACCACCATCTTTAAACCAAGATTCAGTGATTCTGAAGTAAAGAAAGTGTTGATATTCTTAGAGGTTTGTGTCCTTGTTCTAATAAGGCTTCTGTAATATGGGAAAGGACTGTGAAGTTGTTCTTGATTTTGATCTAACCTTCCCTATGTTGAAGTTAACATGCTCCAGTATGCTTCATCATGCTCTGGATGGCCTTCCATCAAGACATTGAGCTGATCAGAATGGTTTCTACTTCATCCAAAGTTGCTGTTTGAGTTGCTTTCAGACTATAGTCCTGGAGATAATAAACTGCCTATGATATCCAAAGTAATTATTTTGAAAATGGGTAGCTGGTAACTATGTTCCGCTTTAAAATATGAATCACATTTTATCATGATTGTTTTAACTATTAGACGTTTGTGGTAAAATGCAAGAGTTGGTGGTAGTGTCAAGAGCTTTCTGGTGATACTGAAACATTTTTTCAACTTTGAGGAAATCTTTTTAAAAATCCAAGGTCAAATATATGACATTTTCCACACAGCAAAAATCTTCTGATCTGTAGTATGTGCAGTTTGGAACAAAAAGTGGCATAGGCTTGTGAGTGAGTCAGAGGTGGTATTCAGCAGGTTCTGACCGGTTCTGGAGAACCAGTAGCGGAAATTTTGAGTAGTTCAGAGAACCAGCAAATCCCACCTCTGAGTGGAGATTTTACAGTATCCTTCCCCTGCCATGCACACCAAGCCACGGCCACAGAACCGGTTGTAAAAAAATGTGAATCCCACCACTGGGGTGAGTTCACAGTTTATTGATTATTGAAGCAAACAATGCCCACACTGCTTTGTGTGGTGAGTGAATTCAGCTGATACAAATAGCAGGCAGTGCTGGGAGAACTCCATTTCCTTCCCAATCTTGCTATGACATCACAGAAGCCTAGCCACTGGTTGTTAGCAGAAATACAGAATCTGTGAAGTGTGAAATAATTCTAATTCTTTGTAAGATATTCACCCTGCTCATTCTTCCCATCTCTCTTTATCTGATAGCAGCCAGTGGTGTACACTGGCTGCTATCAGATAAATTAAAAACTGAAGTCAACTGACAACAGAATCTAAGTGAAGCCCTCATTTGAAACGGAAGGCTGGAGAAACTGTGTGGATTATTTGGAATGAAACCAGTGATTCATCATCATTTCTTTTCTTTTAAGTGACTAATACACAATCCTATCATCTAGTAGTTTAGTTTATAACATGTGAGGAGGAGGAGGATAAAACATTAGCTGAAGGTGCAGTTGTATCCAAAATCTTTCCCCACATTGTCACATTTGGCAGAAAGATTAATACGAATGAAAACACACGCTTTGACACATCATCTCTCCTTCTCTCACAGTAACCAGAAAATCTATTCAGAGGATAGAGATTGTGTGGTAACCTTCGTCAAGAAGCTTTTGAAAAGTTAACATCAAGCCTCGGAGATGATGGATGACTGAAAGGGAACAAAGACTTCTTATCTACCCTAAGCATGGCCTAGATTAGAGCTGATGTAAAAACTAGGTGGTTTTGCAACAGTGACTTGGTGCTTTTTGTAGGCCTGTACCTGAAATCTGTCACTGTGATTCGCCATGGAAAGAAAGGCTGAGGGAGCAAAATAGGTGTACATAAAATAGACAGAACTGGTGCTCTGTTACAAGTTACTAGGTGAAGTAACTTGTCTTGAACAGTAGATCTGTTGGGAAAGGCCCTGCAAGGGAGGGAAGAGAGCCCAAGTGGGGAATTAGCCTTGAAGTATTGCACTGCTGCAAAGATCCAGGACTGGCTTCCTTAAAGCTCCATGGAACTTATCTATCATTTCCCAAAGAAAGGCCAGCAATCTCGGGAAATTCCTGTATTATAGGAAAAACACAACAGTGGTACCATGGTGTGTGACGAGTACTAAAAAGGAAAAGTAGCAAACATACCATGTGACTTACAATGGAACCAGAGGTGGTATTCAACAGGTTCTCACCAGTTCTGGAGAACCGGTAGTGGAAATTTTGAGTAGTTCGGAGAACCGGCAAATATCACCTCTGACTGGAGTTTCACAATATCCTTCCCCTGCCATGCCCACCAAGCCACGCCCACAGAACCGGTAGTAAAAAAATTTGAATCCCGCCACTTGAATCCCACCCTTTGTTTCAGCTGGGAAGGATTTCCTATCTGTCCCTTTCCCTATGTCAGCGATCTTCCCAACATGGCCGAGTTCCTGTCTGCCTGCTGTGGTTGTCCCCCACTTCCTTTTGCATCATGTCGTGTACCAAACAAAGATGAGTACCGGATCACATTTTCATGTCAAAATGTGTTGAGTACCAGATTTGATGGATTTTGAAACAGTTGAGTACCGACGGGACCACTGTAGCTAGCTTAAACTCTACACATGTGGATCTGGATGCTTCCACCTGACACATTCTGGGGAATGTGGCTAAAGGTTTGGTTCTAGAGTGGTTCTCTCCTTGATTAGTTTCCATCTGTTGCTTCTTGGGATCACATGACCCTGAGTTGCTGCAACTGTTGTAAAGACATGCCAGCTGTCAAGTGCCTGAATTCTGATCATGGGACAATGGGGATGCTGCAACAGCCTTGGATTGGTTGTAAATAACTTTTTTCGGTGTTGTTGTAACTTTGAATGATTGTAAAGGAGGGCTGCCTGTACGTCAGTATTTTTCTTGTCAGTAAGTGTTTTGTATCTGGCCACATTCATCATGGTAGCTATTTCGTTAACAGCCTACCCTTTACGTACAGCAATTTTATGTGAATGCCATAACACAGGCCCACACAATAAACAGCCTGTGGGCCACATGCTACCTCTCAGCATTTTTTAAGAACTCAGTAAATCTACTGTCACCCAACATTTCCGTGGCCAGGAAGGTCCACCCTCCTGAAAGACAACACTACTGAACATTTCCAATGACTCCAGTTTCACAGACACTGCCAGTTTTATCACTAGCTGCCAAACCACTGACTGGTGTGCCAGCAGTTTTTGGGCAGCCCATAATAATTTGCAATTGATTGATGTGCCTGTTCCCTTCAACAAGCTGTGCTGTCACACCATGTCCACAGCATTCAGATGTGCCCACTAGATCAAAATGTCTTCTCCATGTGCTGTGCTATGGAGTTCTTCCAATGGAATGGGGTTCCACATCCTCTCACATGTGTCAGGCAGCTGTTTATGTCATGAGGATGGGCATTTTAAGAAGGATGGCTGGTCGATCCAATGCCTCTAGGCATTATTTTAGTGTAGCATTATTTCAGTGTGTGAAGAGCCACAAATGAAGCTGGACTGCTTATTAAAATAAGTTTTAATAAGCACTTCTCAGTCACCCAGATGAAGTTATCAGAAGGTTTGGTCATGGCAACTGGACTTATTTTTCTTGTTAATTTGAGATGTTTCACTACTCATGCAAGCAGCTTCATTGGTCACAGCAAGTTAGTGAGGCAGAGAGTCCTTGGAATGTACCAAGTCCTCCTGAACCAACCTCAGGGTTTGGGTACAGGGTTTAAGCCTCATTTATCTAACTGTTGCTATGGCAGCAGCTTTTCCATCTGCCCTTCAAGGACATTCTCTATGCCCTCTATACAACTTTGCATTATTTGTTTCAAGGCTTTATTGTAATGTAATCACTTTATTGGGTGATTTCGAGTTCATGCATGGAGTTGACTTGGTGAGTTCAAAAATTATGAATTGTGAAAATCATCATGCAGAACAAAGGAGCAAAAGGCTGTTTTTTGGTCTTTCACCCATTAGATATCAAATCAACACATAAAAACGGTTCATTGGCTGTAATTGTTTGGGTTCAGTCAGAGTCTAAGGTGTTGCTTCCTGCCACATCATTGCTGGTAAATCTATCTGAGTTTCAGGCTGTTAAGGTGATTAGAAAGAATTAATTACTAATAACTAGCCTTATTGAAAGCATTGGAGTGTTGGGAAAATGAATTAATTTACAGCTGAGAAGTGTTATGAAGATGTGAGATTAGCATAATTAATTAAAGAAGGCTGAATTACAACAATTTTACTAAATGTCATAAACATAATTTGAAAAAATAATAATTTAATGCCTGATGCTTTAGACAGATTGCACAAATTATAACACTGACAAGATTGTTTGCCCTTTGCGAGGTTAAGATAAAATACATGAGGAGTAGCTTCTTCCATTTTTCTCCCTTTAAATGCAAAGTGCATGAGAACTTTGGGTGCCTAGTCGATTGCATAATTAAGCTGGATGTATAAAAAGAGCAAAATTATATGAAGAACTTGATGATATTCTGGAAGTGGTATTTGTGATAGTTTTATAATGTCACTGAATTGTCTTCCTGATCTTGGTTCCTCCTTTTTGTTGGGTTACACATTTGGAAGTTACCGTGAGGGACTGAAGGATTTGGAGACCCAATGCATCTGGCAGCACAAGTTGGAAAGTTAGGATGGTCGCTGAAGATTTAAAAGGTATGTGCTATAGAGAGGGAGGATTACAGCTGTTCAAAGTTACAACGGCACTGAAGAATGTGACTTATGACAGTTTTTCACAGTTACGATCTTTGCAGCATTCTCATGATCATGTGATCAAAATTCAGATGATTGGTTGTTGGTTCATATTTATGACCCTTGCTGTGTCTCAAGGTCATGTGATTTTGTCATCAAAGTCACAAAGTTAAATGGGAGGCCAGATTCACTTAACAATTGCGTTACTAACTTAACAACTGCAGTGTTTCACATAACAAGTGTGGCAAGAAAAATCATAAAATGGGGCAAAACTCACTTAACAAATGTCTCATTTAACAATATAAATGTTGGGCTCAATTGTAGTCGTAAGTCGAGGACTGCCTGTATAGGCCAGCAAAATACAAGATCCACCGAATAGGCTCATTCATTTGTGATTCTTCTAAATACTGATTGTTTAGGACTCTTGCCTCTAACTCTTTGTAGGTATAATGAAGATCTGTCCAACCCAACCGAAATGAGAATGGATGTGAGTTTAGTTCTGTTGTTGTTTAGTAACTTCCTACGCATTTTCACATGGGGAAGTGTCCTTAAAAATGTGCCAGCTTCCTGTTCAGCCTGCAAATTGAACTTCTGCAGGAAGCTGTTTGTTCTCCATGGTGCTGAGTCTGGGCTATAGCTGGATCTGATTGGGAATTCCCTTGCTTTCCTGCCCTTCCCATCCCTGTTGGAAAATCTTGCTGCTTGGCTCCTGTGTGGCCTGGTCTACCAATAGCTGTCTTTCCCTTTGAGGGACTTTCCCCTTCACACTAGTACCTATGAGTTCCTTTTGCTTTCCCAGAATGAATGCTTTCACACTCACTCATGTTATCTCCTCTGACACTAATGCCCAGCCTTTTATTATCTCCCTTATGAACCATCATAGCTGTGATGGTCCAGTAATCAAAGCAACAGGGAACTTTGTTGTATGCTGCCCAGAGTCAATTGTTTTGTGAGACAGATGACTATATAAGTTTTTATACAAAAAATAGGGAATCTATTATCTACTTTTCCACTTAACTCTAGAATGTCCTGCTATCTGTTCCTTGCTTTCCAGCTCAATAAAGGAAATCATTCATTGTCTTAGGTAAGAAAGTATTGAGGAAATGTAGATGAGTGGATTGTCTCTCCCACTTAGGGTAACCACCCAGAAAATATCATAGCAACCTGGCCTGCTGCAACTCTGTGCTTTATTGGGAATTGCCAAGGCAAATTGTTTACTTATCTCTTAAGAGCTAAACTTGTTCCCCAACTTAAATTGCCTCTCACTTTTACCTCAAACTTGATATTAGTAGGGGAGGAGGACAAAAAAGGATGGTAGCTTTTTTCCCCCATCTTCAGTTTTTTTTTAAAATTACATTTATATGCCGCCCTTCTCCGAAGACTCAGGGCGGCTTACAATTTTTTGGGGTACAACCCAGTGCGCTCAGCAATAGCCTTCATTCCATTGCATATGCCTGCTTATTACTAAGCGGCATTTTTACAAAGTCAGCTTATTGCCCCCAACAATCTTGGGTCCTCAATTTACCTACCCTGGGAAGATGGAAGGCTGAGTCAACCTTGAGCCTGGTGGGATTCGAGCCTACAGTAATTGTAGACAGCTGGATCTTAAGAGCAGGCATTTAACAGCCTGAGCCACCAAGGCTCCTTGAGAATGTTGCCTGGATAAAATTCATAGGATTTACCTCCTTACCTTCAGTAGCAGGCTCTGATGTAAAGGACATACGCATGGACATGGTTTGCATATTTTCAAAGTTAATTTGTTTGAAAAATTATGTGAAATTGGGGATGATATCCCATGACATTGCCTTATGGAACGCCCTGCTGCCTCGGGTTTGGTGGGCCTCTTACTCTCCTAGCCTTTTGTAAAGTTTTGAAGACCTGACTTTCCCTCCACAGGCTGGGATAAAACCCTGTATGACTTGGCACCAGGTTTTCTTCTTTTCAATGTTTATAACCTGCTTAGTTTTATAGTTTTTAAAATAGTTTTTAATGTTTTTATTTCTGATTGGGAGCCACCCAGAGTTGGTTGTAAGATGGGTGCTTATAAAAATGTTTTAAATAAATTAAATCCAAGCGTTTGGAAAAAGGAGCACAACTACCCCTTTTTCAACAATGCAACTCTTACTTTACACATAGTTTTTGATTCCTTCCATACATTTTTCTGGCAGGTATCCCACTGATCCTTCTGAGAATTTGCTAGATGGAAAAAAAGTAGGAAATGACAAATATTTTAAAGTCCCTGTGCTGCATGGAAGTGAGAAGTTGCATATTTATTTTCTTGTATCACACCTTAACCAAAAAGTGATGAAGTGTTGTACCATTCAATTATTAAAAGACACCAAAGTTTTAATAACTCAGGTTTTTTTGTGGCTGTGATCCAGAATAAATATGAAAACAAAGCATTGAAAAATCACTCACCTTATGTTGGAATTTTTTTTTCCTTTGCTGAAATAAGGTTTAAATAAAATTGAACATTTGAAGGTGCTGCATGTTGAGTTGGTCTAGCTCAATTTTCTCTACTATGTCAGTGGATTTCCAAGGGGATGTTCTCCGAGACTGTTTCTTGACATGTTTTGTGAGTTGTGAGAGATTGAATCTGAGATATTTAACAAAAAAGCAATTCGTGGTGCCTGAACTATAGAAATGAAAGAGCCTAGTCCAATGACCATTTGCTCCCTGTTTTTTGTACTGCAACCCCAAATACATTTTGTATAGAAATAAGACTCTTTCATTTCAATTGAACTTGTCATGTGAAGCATGTACACTAGCCTTGTATAACTTGGTATTCTCCAAATGTTTTAAGATTGTAATTCTAAACACAGCTGGAAATGTTTTGGGGGAAGCTCATATATAAGAATTCAGCCTTAATTGGGAGAAAATGCTTACAACAAAAGGGCCATAGCTACTTGTTCCCATAACTAGCAAATTTAATTTGGGTGCTTCCAAAGAACGGATCTATTTAATCCATTTCAGCTCAACTCCTGAACACCAAGTAAGGGGCCAAATTAGTCTAAAGATTAAGGCACCAGGCTATTCTCTCTCAACTCACCTCACCTCACAGGATTGTTTTTATGGGGAAAATAGGAGAAGGAAGGAGTATTAGATATGTTTGGCACCTTGAGTTTATTTTGCATAGTGTTGATGCATATTAAATGCTATGTAACTTTAGTTTCAGATGATCATTTTAAAAACATCTTCTGTTTAAAAAAACAAAGCAAAATCACTATTCATGGTTATGAGTTAAGAAATTGCTTTTTGTATAATTTTGTTTTTAAATCTTAGAGAATGGCAGTAGATTAAAAAAAAAAACCTTTCCTTAAACATTCACATTTGTTTTGGGAATTTGTTCTTGTTTCATGACAGCACACTTAGAAAACAATATTAAAAGCCCATGATATCATAATAAAAGCCAGAAGAGAGAATTATGTGTTTATTATGAAAATCTTTTTTTAGCTACTAAAACATTTGTGATATCTAATTCTTTTCCTCACACACATATGTTACTTTACTATTCTTTATTTTTATTCTTTGGGGCAACAACTCCTAGTCATTTCCCAGGCAAATCAAAATCTTCATTTATTGTGCATGTCATGTCAAAAGACTGAATCAAAAAGAAGAACATGAACTGAATTTGCAAAGATGCCTTGTTAAAATACAGATTAACTTTTTAAAAATGCACTGTAGAGAAGGACAAGCATGAACCTCAATTCTGTTGGCCAATTTTCCTCCCCTTGCAAGGAAGGAGGGAGGATTAGTAGATATTACAGTTTCACTGCCTCAGCAATATATATATATATATATATATATGTTTTCGTAGATTTTCATGGGTAAAGGTATGTAGGTCTTGGTGTATTCGGGTCTTGTCCCATGTAAGATTGAGAGTACCTTGGCGACGTTTCGACGAGATCCCACTCGCCATCTTCAGGCTGGTGTCTTCGGCTATGTGCTTGTGCCAGCAAAGCATGATCTGAGCTGCCTTCTCTCTATAAATACTGGAGGGGAGGTGTGGTGTGCTGGCTCTGTTGTAAGTGGGTTGGTTGGCTGTGTTGTTGGCTGTGTTGTTGCTTCTTGATTGGTTGATGGAGTTGATGTTTGCTGATTGGTTGGCTTTTTCATAAGAGCCTGATGGCTGAGGTAGTGGCTGTGTGTCCTTCAGCCTTTTGCGTTGTAGCTATCTGGGTAGTGGGCTGTGTGATGACCTTCTGAGTTTTATTGTTGTGACATCCTGGGTCTTGTGCTGTAATCTCCTGGGTCGTTGTCTGTGTTGCAACCTCCTGAGGTTTTGTGTTGTAATCTCCTGAGTTCCATGATGTAGTATCCTGGGTGGAAGGCTGTGATGTGACATTCGGCCTTGGTTTGGCTCGAGTTTGAGGTCTGGCTATGTGTTTATAGTGTGTGTCAGTTTGCTTAGTTTGGGGGTCGGAGGGGGATGTAGCAGCTGGTGTTGCAGCCATGGTCTGGTTTCTGGATGGTGGTTGCCTTTTGTCTGTGGGGTGGGCTTGGGTTTGAGTCTGGTGCGGGGGATTGGTGGTGGCATCATGTGTTATTTTGGGTCCGTGTTGGTTTTGTGGCTGGGACTCGTTTGTTGATTAGGGCTAGTTTCCAGATGTCTGGTAGGTGGGAAGTATCATCCCGTTTATTCATGTTATGGGGTGTTTCTCTTATTTCGATGGCCTCCCTAATTATTCTCTTGTTGAAGTGTTCAGTGTTGGAGATAAGTTTGGATCCCTCAAAATCAATTTCATGTCCTGTGGCTTTAAGGTGCTGGAAAAGGGAGGGAGTTTTTTCTTCTTTTCTGACTGCATTCTTGTGTTCTGCGATGCGTGCATTTATTCTCCTGTTGGTTTGTCCAATGTATGTGGCTGGGCAAATTTTGCATGGTATTTCATAAACTCCTTGGTTTTCTAGGTGGATCTTGTCTTTGGGGTTTCTTAAGATGTTGGCTATTTTTTGGTCAGTGCCAAAGGCTGTCATGATATTGTGTTTGTGGAGAATTTTGCTGATTTTATCTGTGGTGCCTTTGATGTAAGGGAGGAGGGCTGATGCCATTGTCCTGTTCTGTGTCTTGGTTTTGTGGGAGTTTCCCTTAGGATTAGGTTGGTGATTGTGCTTCTTGAATCCATTGGACACTTCTTCGGTGTGCTGTTCTCCATATCCAGGGCATGAGTATGCCCTTGAGGGTAGATATCTCCTGACACAGATTTTGCTGCAGATCTGACACCCTTCACTGGCTAGCCTGATCCTGATCTCAGGGGGATTGGATATGGACTTCACTTATTATAAATGAATCTCTTCTACTTCCTGCAATCTCCACTCCACCTAAGACCTGCCAGTTAGGCTGGTTTTGAACATAGATTTAATGGACTTTCAGAGCAATGCTGCAACTCACAGGTTACAGGTGTGAAAGGCTGGAACTGAACAGCTCCCTTCGGCTTCATCCCTTTAGCTTCTGCAATCTATTAATAGACAACCTAGCAGATATGAAATCTTCTGTTCCAAGATCCTAAGTTCTCCAACCCTGCCCCGCTACACATTAAAGAGGGTGATTGGTTGCTAGACCTGCAGGTACATGATGCTTGTGGAAAGGAAAAAAACATCCTGAAGAAATCCATCACTCCATTTCAAAGGTAGAGAGCATTACTTTTTCCCCTTGCTTTTCCTGCCCAATCATTGTCTGGCTGTACCTTCCCAATCTTCCAAAGTTCTCTGTCTGCCATCCACCTTGCCTTATGTCTGAAAGATTGTATTCCTTTCTTTTTAGCCTCCCTTTTAAAAAAAATCCAATTGATTGGTATCTGATTGGTGGGCTTATCCCTTAACTTGCCCTTCATCAAACCAGAACGAACAGGAGTATTGATAGACACCAGCCATGGGAAGCCATATGTCAGCATCCTTTCCTGCCAGCTCAGCGGCTGGTGGATAGTACTCCAACACCATTGTCTGGAAGAACTTGGGGGCAATTTAGGTTTGCCATGGAATCAACCAGTAGATAGATAGGTGAAAAATCAAATGGGCTGCACCCTCTGGATGGAGGTGAGTTGGCACTTTTTAAATAACCTGAATACTTTTGCAGACTCCATTAATCATTGATAAGGGATTTTATTCCCCACATGAAGCCAGGTAATCAATTATAGGATCATTAGAAGGGGTGATTGAGGGAACCAGATATTAGAACAATACCAGCTAGGATCCAATGCTGTTTTACAGTTACAGATGGAAAGCTATTTAATATTATATTTCCTGCTGTGTCTTGCATGCCGAAACAACAAATCAATGGCCAACTTTTTATAGCCTCTTCATCCAAAGGAAAAGTTGGGATTTGTCAGGGAGATTGCAGTCATGTTGTCCTCTCTAGTGCTGAAGGATCCATGGCCAGAAATTCTCAGTCTTACTTTAACCTTTTCAGAAATGTTCCACTCATTTCTTCATTCAGACACTAAAGTTAGGTCTCAGTTGTGCATGGCTCCTTCCTTGTTAATGTTGTGCAACCAAATCTGTGACTTTGACTGGGGCCTTACATGCATTCCTTCAATTTGACCCTGATCATTTGGCTTCCCCAGCTCTGATCTGCGTCAGCTTGGCCAGTTCTCTTTGGCGTGAAATGCATCCTCTCTGGTCCCAGCCATGGATGGGAGGACAGATGCCGCAATATTTCTAACTTCCCATACATAATTCCACCCTCGGCTGCAAAGGCTCAGGGAGAGACTTTGGGCCAGTCACTATCTCTAAATCCAAACTGTTGGGAAAAATTGGAAGAGAACCACTAGGGATGCTGCTTTGGGCTCCTGAACAAAGGCAGGATATAAATCTAACAAATAAATAGATATATCTGCATTCCCCACATGTGCAAAGCTGACCAATTGTATCTCCACCCATGGACAAAGTTATACTGCAATGCCAAACCAGGAATACATTGGACCTTCTTCTTATGAACATTGGCTGAGTCTCAGATGGCACTGTTTCTGCTTCTTTCACAATCTGCCTGTTAGTTATAGATTGTTGAACAAGCCACACTGACCTGATTGCTATTGTGGTAAAGTCATAAATCATGATTCATAAACCAAAGTGGGCAAGTTCATTGTATGAAACCAATGCATCCATGTCCAGGCCTTATTAATTCTAGCAGATGACTAGAGCTGGCTGCCTTTATGCTGTTTCTTCTGTTGATTTCCAGTGATTTCTGATCCAACAGAGGCAAAGTCCATCCCATAGCTAGTTCAGTGCAGACCATGAGGGAAAAGCTCTCCATGAACAGTTGCGGTGCTCAGAACATTTCCAATGAAACAGCTTATTGTTCTAGGTAAGTTCTTGTGCCCTAGAAAAGTGTGGGAATAGATAGTTGAAAATGACGCAGTGAGAACATTGTGCTGGTTACTGGACTGTCTTGTGTGCTGCCTCTCCTAGGCACAAGAATCCTATTAGAGCAGGGATGTCAAACTCGTGGCCAGTGGGCCGGATGCGTCATGCGCTGACCACCCCCACCCCTGTTTTTGCAAAGAGGGAAAAAGTTGTGATGCATCACGTGATGAAAATGTGACACCATGTCTGACACCCCTGTATTAGAGCAACAAGAATGCAGCATCATGAATATGTCTATGTCCAGAAAATGGGGCATGTGAAAACACATGGTTTGGGTAGTATGAGCAGTTGATTGGAATGCAAACATTAAAGACATAGCAAAATGTGGAATTACAAGAAGGTTTGGGAAACATAGTAATACAGAAGATAGATTAACAGAGTTTTGCAAGGAGAATCCATTGTTCACTGTCAACAGCTAACAAGGTAAAACTAAGGTCTTCATTTAAACATCATCTGATAGACAATATTGGATTGAATATTGAAGGCCAGTTTGGTCTAGAAACCAGGAGATAGTGAGTTCTAGTTCTCCTTCAGGCAGTGGTGCGATTCAACCAGTATAACAACTGGTTCAGTGGATGCACACTTTGTTGCCCGTGCGCAGTGCTTTCGCCATTAGCAAGAAAGCTTACCTTCTGCTGCAGCCCGGTGAGTGAAAACAGCTGAAGCATGGCAATCTGCCGATCAGCTGGGCTTCAAACAAAGGAAATATAGGACAGAATAGAGCAGGGGCAAGTGGGCAGGGCCAAATGATCGCCGGATCTACTGGTTCTCCCGAACTGGCTGAATCCCACCCCTGCCTTTAGGCATAAAAAACCAGCTGGGTAACTTTGGGCCAATCACTCACTCTCAGTCCAATTCACAGGGTTGTTGTTGTGGGGAAAATAGGAGGAGGAAGGAATATTAAGTATATTCACCACCATGTGTTGTTTATAAAAATAATAAACTTGGGACATAATAAACAAGCAAGATTAAAACACACACGTAATAGGAAGTAGAGGATGAAACATTGTAAGTATAATCATGGCAGGATGCATTGGGACATGCAGGCCCTGCTCGTAGTGTGGTGCAAGGCTGGCAGGTGTCCATACAGGAGCCTAGGCATTTATTCAGGGCAACATGATGTGTGTGTGTGTGTTGGGGGGGGGACCAGCATGGCAGACAGCTCAATGTCCCAAAGGTCCTTTTTCAAAAGGCAACTAGACTATGTTTCTTTTTCCCCCTTGAGAAAGAAGAAGACGTTTCGCTTCTCATTCAAGAAGCTTCATCAGTAACCGATGAAACTTGTTGAAGAGAAACAAAACTTCTTCTTCTTCCTGAAGGGGCAAAAAAGGCACCCATTGTCCAGTCACCTTTTGAAAAATTACCTTAAGACAACCATGACCTGGATGATTGAGAATCTCCATAAACAGGCAGCTCAATGCATACTGAAAATGGTGACCACCAGATGACAGCCATGAGTTGGAGGTCTTTGCTGTGTTCTTGCATTCCAGATGGAAAGCCCTATTATTTTATTTTACTCCTCTGTGGAGCAGTGCCTTCCAGGACAGCCTGGGAATTTCCAGATGAAGACTGCAGAACTGACCAGGGATTATTGGTATGAAATATGCAAAAGAACCTTAGAAAATTAGAGACAGTACTGTAGATATGCCAGCCAGTTTTGACTTGGCAGATAGACACTCAGAATTGTAAGGTCAATGAAATAATTCAGGACCCCTGAATTTATCAAAAAGAGAATCATCCTTGAAACAAGAAAGTTCAAACTAAACCAATAACATTCAAACCTGCATACATAACAGTGGCCATTTCTGGTTGAAAAAAGAAAACCCAGATGACCATTTGATATAGAAAACACTCAACTCTTTCTTACCTTTTAATTGTCTTCTGATTTTTGTAGGTCAGAGATGGGAACCCTAGGAAAAGCTACACTGGAACCAGGGGTCCTTGGTGCTCTCTGAGCTTGGCTGTTTTCTTGCAAGACGTTTCATTACCCAAATTAGGTAACACCATAAGTGCTAAAATCCAAAAGCTTAGCTAGTTTGGGTAATGAAATATCTGCAAGAAAACAACCAAGCTCAGAGAGCACTTCATTTCAACCCTGAGTTACAAATATTCTTCTTTATCAGTATACTGAAACCCTTTACAAACAGGGCTCTATAGCAATAGCAACATTAATAGAGAGAAAATGTATTTAGGGACAGACTCTTGATAAAAAGTGAACCTCCAGAGGCAAGGAATAAGATACCAAATAGGAAAGGAACAGACGCAGATAAAAGACCCATCCACAAAAGACCCTTGCAGTTTTAAAACTGCAAGAATAGCAGCAGTTAAAGAGCCAACAGCCATATGTCAAAAAATATGGAAGATGGCATACAATTTCTGTACTTACTTAGGCTTATAGGTCACTTCACTTGCAGATGACTCTAAGTGCCATATGCTCCAATACAATGGATAATAAATATTTAAAAAATTAATAACACAGTAGCCAAAGAATAATAATGTTAATCTTCACATTAATCACCACAAGGAATATTATTCTCTGGAACCAACAGTACCCACAGCAAGGTGAGAACTGACTTGTCAACTGTCCAACAAGCGAACCCAAAACAAGAAAAGATTTGGGAGATTTGAGTTCCAAAAGTAAAACTTTATTGGATATACCATATTGGTACTGAAGACTCAAAACCAGCTCTGGTTTTCCTGTGCAAATGCTTGCCTAATTCAACAATAGCTTTCCCTTCTCCTCACTTCTGGGTGATCACATTGTCCAATTATGAGATGTCCTTTTGTTATGTGAACAGTCCTATCTCTTTCTCAAACACCTGCAGTGGTGACCTTGATGGTTTCCATGCTCTCACGATCTCATTCATTCATTCCTGGCATTCCATCTCTTCCTTCCCTCTCCCCAGTTCATTGGTGAGTTGAACAGCATTAAGGTTTAAAAGAAACAAAGCAGTTCAACCTTGGCACAACTATACTATCAATTTCCAAAGGCTTTCTGGAATAACCGGATGTCACAGCATTTTTAAATGACAGCATGGATGGGGCTGATCTGAATAGCTCAGAGTGCTGCTCTGGAAGAAAGAAGCAGCAACAACAACAACAAAAAAGAAAATTTGATGGCGCTAGGATTATGATCCTAGGTTCAGAAGGGGGCTCAGATAAGCCAGCCAGCCACCAGACTAGAACGTAGATGGATCAAAAGCACCGAGAGAAGATGGCCTTGAAAGATATTCAGGGTCTGAATCATGTGAGCTTCAAAGAGGGCAACTAGCACCTTGCTTTGCATCCAAAAGCCCATACTGTATTGTTCTTGCAGCAGTGGTGATTCTCAAGTGAACGGAGGGCTGTCCTTAAGTATTGTATTTTAGATCAGCTGTAACTTAAGACAGTTTCCAAGGGCATCCCCAGGTCAAGTCACAATAATCCAGTCAAGGGATGACCAAGACATGTATAACTTATAAGCAGGACTTCCAGGTTCAGGAATTTGGCAATGTGAACTTGAGAATTCTGCAAAAATGGTCCTAGGAGACTGAGAGAGACCTGCTATGTGAAAGTTTTCAATTCTTGATCTAATGAATAATACACATAATTAAAACACATGAAAGGGTGATGTGTGTGCTATCCCTATCAAAAGGCTTTAAATAATGTACAGTCACATTTAATAAATCAACCTTATTCATAAAGATAATCTGTGGAGTATTTTCCTGAACCAAGAAAGTTCTTAGAGCTGGAAGTTCTTCAGTGCAAACATTCAGATGATCACAGATGGCAGCAATGAGTTGGGCTCAGCCGTATCTCTTTGGTGGCATCTAATGTCCACCCTGATTTTTGAAGCCAAGATCCTACAATCTTGTGAATGTCTATCAAGTAGTTTCTGCCACACGTTTTGGACTGCAAGCAGCACAAAAGAAATGTGCTTTCACATAGTCCTTTTTCAAAAAGAACTACTGTCAAATTCTCTCATTTTCTCAGAAATCCCTTTTGACAGATCAACCCACTTAAAAGTCAGCCTCAGTTCACTGCAATGAAAAAGACAGAGATTGAACTTTAGGTGGCCAGAGAATCACGCCTCTCATTTACCAGCCATACATTAGTTCTGGATCTCAGTGGAATAAAATAGATACAAAGCTATTGAGTTGAAGTTTCAAGTATTGGATGAGGTGCATCTATCAATTATATTTTGGTAGAAGCTGGAATTGGTATAGTGAGAAAGGCATGTGGCCCCAAAACTGGATTGTGAATAGAAATAATTCTTGCCCAAAAGAAAATGTATAAATATATATATGTATGTATAGTTGGGGAAGTTGTAATATTTTGATGATATTCATTTTCTCCTAGGTTTATATATTATTTTTCATCTCATTTTGGTACATTCCCATTGTATCCACCTTTTTATTAAATTGTTGTTGGGTTCCAGAAATGGTGCAAGGATATATAACTTTAACATACCCATCTCTCCTAACCCCCCTGCCCTAAAGCAATACTCTTATCAAAAGTTTGCAAACATTTAAATATATCTGCTAATTATCTGTGTGCTCAGAATTCTTTGTATGGATCATACCCCTGTGTAGATTAGCTGAGTTACACAAGGTATAGTATGATATGTTTGTATATCATGTTGTGTGAATTGAGTCCTGCAATAATTATAAACCATACTTTTATGGATTACTAATAATATAGGAACACAGTCAACTGTATTATAAACCATGGGTCACTATGTGAGGTGAATCTAGTTGGTGATTAACATAATTCCATGTGTGATGAGTTCAAGAGACTTAAAAATTGACAAGGAGCTCAGGTAGTTGGCCATCCAAATGTCTCCAAAGGAGGAGGAAGAAGGTAATTCACCTCTGGGGTCAATCAAGAGCCATCCCAAAATTTAACAGGAAAATTCTACATAATTCTCCCTCCATTCTGACCAAAAACAGCACCAGAGGTAGAAGTTTGAGATGAGTTACTGTGCCAGAAAGTTTCTTTTATGCGTTGTGCAATAGTCCCAAGCTCAACTAATATAAGAAACTACTCCTAGAATTTCTGAGTGAATCTACGTATTGTCATTGGGAATTATTTTTGATGCAGAATAAAGATTTCCATTTGCATGGTCTCTGGGCAAAATACCACCTCCCTTTAAGTTATGTTGATTTTCAATCAAATTCCCATGAATTTGTATCATATGCTACAAAAACAGTCACAGGATGAAAAATGATGGAAAATGTCTTTTTTAATGGATCAATATAAGTTGCTGGAGTTTGGAATTGTTTATTTACAATACAAAACTTAAGGAAAACTGACTTGATAATTTTAAAACCAAACAGTATTCACCAGCTATGATAAGCAATTCCAGTTTTGATTGCATGATTTAGATTTATAACACAACTCAGTCCAAATTTCTGCACGGCTTATATTCATCACCTTAATTCAGCAATAAAATAAGAACTCTTCTGAGAATTAAGTTTAAGAATTAATAGTCCATCTTCCAGCTAAATCCAGGAACATGTGAACATTGGAAAACAAAGCAGGATCAGAGAAGAGTCCTTCCTTCCTTCCTTCCTTCCTTCCTTCCTTCCTTCCTTCCTTCCTTCCTTCCTTCCTTCCTTCCTTCCTTCCTTTCATCTGGTACCAAATTACAAAGTAAATAAACTAGCATTTTAGATCAAGATTATGCATATTCTTAGTGATTGGGCTTGTTCAATTTAATCTTTTTAAAAATATTTATTGTTGAATTATTGTGTTTTAATTGTGAGTCAGCCCCAAATCCTCACGGAGAGGGGTGGCATACAAGTCCAATTATAAATAAAATAAATAAATAAATATTCTGCTGGCTTGAAAACCACCCTCAGCCTTGTTGAGACCAGACTCCAGGGCCAGAACACTTTTCAGGGGTGGGATGAGTTGACGGCAGAGGTGGTATTCAGCAGGTTCTGATCAGTTCTGGAGAACCAGTAGCGGAAATTTTGAGTAGTTCAGAGAACTGGCAAATACCACCTCTGACTGGCCCCGCCTCCCGAATCCCAGCTAACTGGCTGGGTCTTCTTTTGTTGCCCTGCACAGGAAAACAGAGCTGGAAAGCAGGTTAGTGGGGTGAGGGAATGGGATTTTACAGTATCCTTCCCCTGCCTTGCCCACCAAGCCATGCCCACAGAACCGGTAGTAAAATTTTTGAATCCCACCACTGGTTGACGGATGCTTAAAAGGTGAATTAAAATCTGAAATCCATTGCAAAATTAAAGTACCTATTTTGCCTATTATTCCCCCCAAAACAGGGAGGAATGTTAGGAAGCTTAGGATATTGATTTTCTCCAAAGTGCATTTTAGCATTCCTTCATTTTTATTTGTGCTGAACATATTCCCAAACAATCTCACTGGATAAAATCAAACTGGGTTTTTTTTCTTGCCAAGCCATTTGTAATTTCATAAATATATTGCATGCCTCTTCAGTTATCCTTATCTTTCTTTTCTTAGCCCTTATGAGTATCCCAAACCCCCATCCATTCTAGTGCCTTTGTCTTTGGGGAAGAATGAGGTTGTTCATTAGATTTTATTTATGGTTTCTTAATTTAAGCCATATCAATAAAATAATTGCTATGCTAAGTTGCACCTGCTTTTTTAAAAATAGATGTACCAGAGATATATAAATAGTTCATGAGAATTAGCTTTTAAAATTTCTAGTCACCTTTAATTTAATTCCTAATGTTCTATTTCCTTACTTCCACTATGGTGTTACACCAAATCCACATTTTAAACTTTCTATCACAAATTGAAATTCTTTTCCATGCATGATTGCTCTTGCGTGTTTTCCTTCTGCATCACTCAAAAGTTCACCTGCCATTCTGGGGTTTAATTGCATAGAGTGGCTATGTTTTCAATTTATAATTGGTTTTTCTATATTCCAAGCCTGGAAAAAATGTATTGGCAAATTTCTCTACCTTAGTGATAATAACATAAGAAAGAATGCAATAACGTTACTGGTGAAAACCAGAATGGACACATATATAACAATTATACATTTTACTCTTCCTTTATTCTTCTTTTCCATACAGTCACAAATTCCCAATGTTTCATCTCTGGTGTCAATTGGCTTTTGCTCATTTTGAAATTTTTTACAGAGCTAAATTCAATTCTGAAACCCATTTTGAGGTTCCAACAAACATTTTCCAAATGTTTAGATAGTCTGATAGTAGTTATGTGTTAGTATTTTCTTTTGTTTTGTGTAGTGGATGTAATTTCACTTGGATTCTTACTCAGAGACTGGGGTCTTCTTTGAGGTCATGCTTTTGTTATCAGTGGTAATCACCTCTTTCTTTTTTATTCTGTCCACTTTTTCTAACCATTGGGGACTTCTTCAATAAGTCTTCATCGTTATATGTCCAAAATATTTAAACGTTTGCTTCATTTTTATTGCTTTCAGCAGAGCGGTCTGGTTTTACTTCATCTAACTGAAGATTTACTTTGCAGTTCAAACTATTTCCAACAATTTTCTCCAGCACCCCAGTTCAAAGGCAATTTTTTTTAAAAAAGGAAAAAAAAATCAATCTTTCTGTTAGTCCAGCTTTCAGCTCCACGTTTTGCATATGAAAAAACAACAATTTAGCTTTGATAAAACATAAGTAAGCTGTCTCTGCACTTTTTTCTAGATGTCATATACTTTCTGCTAAGCAGAACATTAAATCTTCATTTGATAGCTGTAATTACCATCCCTGTGAGTTTTTAAGCCTAAAACAATAAAGTCTGTTCAATTTCTCCTGTATCCATTTCCTGTTGGTATACATTAGTGAGTTTTTAAAACATTTTTAAAACATTAAGTAGCAGACTGGTTTTTATACTCTCATCTTTCAGTTTCAACAAGAGATTCCTTAAGTCTTCTCCATGTCTAGCTGTCAAAGAGGTATCATCAGCATATCAGAAATATCTCAATAATTTTAACCAGGGGTGGGAATTCTACCTGGTCAGACCGGTTCTATAGAACTGGTTGTTATGATTCTGCGTAGTTCAGAGAACCAGCAAATCACACCACTGGCTGGCCCCACCCCTACCTGCCCCACCCACTCACTCCTTACCTGGCATGCGCGCCATCCAAGTTGCCTGCTTGAGCCTTGCCTAATTTTGCTATTTTTTTCTCCCCCCAACCATCAGCTGTTTCAACTATCAGCTGTGCCGAGATTTAGATTAGCTAGAAAGCAGGAAATCATTGGATTTCTTGCTTTCTAGCTAATCTAAAAGCATACAAGCCATGCCCAGCCAGTCACATGACCACCAAACCACACCCACCCAGTCACATGACCACCAAGCTATACCCACAAATTAGGCCACACCCACAGAACTGGTTGTTAAGAAATTTGAATCCCACCCCTGATTTTAACCCAAATGTGTATTTCTTCTAATCCAGCATTTTTAATGATGCATTCTCAAATGAGTCAAATAGATACATTGTTAGTATGGATTGGTGCGTTCCTTTCCTCATTTAGTTGCTCTGCATCCCATTGTCATACTTTAAAAAAAAAATAGGCAAATATAGTGGCTTGGTACAATTATTGTGCTTTTTAGAGCAGTCCACTATTTCTTGTGGTCTATGTAATCAAAATCCTTTGTATAATCAATAAAAGAAAAATGGATGTCTTTTTGGAACATTCTTGCCATTCATTCCAGTGAATATTAGAGTGTGTTCTTGGGTGCCCTTGTTACTTTTCAATCCAGTTTGTACTACTAATAATTCTAGTCCATCTATTGTTGAAATCTGAATGTAAGATAAGTGCAATTGTTCAGTAGTTGAGCATTGTTTAGCAAAGCCCTTTTCTGGGAAAGTAAGTGATTTTTCTTTTTGTATTCCATGGTGCCTGCGTATAGGGCTCTGTACCTGCTTAAAAAACTTATGTAATAGCATCACTGTTTAGTTTTAATCAGTTGTGATGGTAATAGCAATAGCAATAGCACTGACTTATATACCACTTTCCAGTGCTTTCTAAGCAGTTTACAGAGTCAGCATATTGCCCCCAACAATCTGGGTCCTCATTTTACCCACCTTGGAAGGATGGAAGGCTGAGTCAACCTTGAGTCTGGTGGGATTTGAACTGCCAAATTGCAGGCAGCCGGCAGTCAGCAGAAGTAGCCTGCAGTACTGCACTCTAACCACTGCACCACCGAGGTTCATCAGATCCTGTAGTTTTGTTGGTAGCAATATTTTCCGGGGCATATTTACAGTACTTCCCTTTCCAAAATGTTTGGTTTACTTCAGTGCTCAGATTTCTATATGAATCATCAATCTTTATTGTTCTTTCATATATTTATGGAAGCATTTGCTATAAACATTTTTATTTAGCAGAATTCTATTAGTTTGTCTCCTACCCCATTATCTGGGAATAAGTTGCACTGGATTGGAAACTTCTAGATATATCAAAACAAAGGTGTGCTTGGAAGAAATGACCACCAGTTTAGATAAATTGAGACTAATAAGATTGGCTTGCACATAAATTTTGAAAAGACCAAATTTATGCAGTTTGGAAGTGCTCAGGATAATATGCCTATATTAGTCCGTGACCAGACTATAAAACAAATCCAGCAATGTATTTATATTGCCAGCATTATGTTTATCAATGGAGGTATAGATAAACACATTAACCATCAAATTGGAATGGCAGCGGATGTGTTTCAATGCTTGTGACTGTCATGCCCTTGTTGGAGTCTGATTCTGAGGGGAAGATTGAGCAGCTGACAGGGAGTGGGAGTGTAGCTCCGGTGGTTGTGGAAGAAATGGGGGAAGGACACAGTCTGGCTGGGCCTTTGGAGGAAGACCCAGGGCCACCCCCTCTTCATCCTAGGGCATGCAGGGAGAAACGGAGAAGGGAGCAACGTGGCTTACGGGAGAGAAAAGGGCCCTGATCCCTTTCATTAGTTGCAGCTGGGAGTACAGGATATAAGAAGGGCGTTTGCACACAGCACCTTGCAGGAAACAAAGGGAGCATTATCTTTGTCTAGGCTTATCTGGGTTTTGGCGTCCTCCCAACTGTGTATGCTTTGTTATCTTTTGGAAGTCTGCAATTTATTATCCTGGCCTGTCATGTTGATTACTTCAGTGTGGTTTGTGTTGGTTTTTTTATTTCTAATTTATCTGTTTTTTGGGGTTCAGACTGCATTTCTTCCCTTTGTAGACTGTTTTTGGAAGAGTTTGATCCCCAGCTGAGGATAACTGGACATTGGGGGCCAAGTTGGAGGTATTAAAGGGAATTTATCTACTTTTGTGACGAGAACTGTGAATGAACATTGAATGTGGCTTGTTGGCCATATATTACATATGCCTAAAGACTTGGTGCAAAACACTTAAGGAAGATCTTAAGATCATTAATGTCCCTTCGGATGCCGAAATGCTGTGAATGATTGAAACTGTTGGAAAATACTTGCTGCCCAATGTGCCCTGCACAGGACATGATGATGATGATGATGATGATGATGATGATGATGATGATGATGGGAATTAACACTGCATCTTTCTAATAATTAAAAAAATTAAGTACGTTAATTAAGAGGTATTCCTATTGTTGGAAGAAATGTCCGTCTGGGTTCAGTTCCCAAGTGGGGAAAAAGACACTGGAAACATGGAGGCTGTTTGGAAAGATGGTTTAATGGTGGACAGGATCACATGCCTTGGAGCTCTTGGGTAAAGAAAAGGGAAGAGATGCTGGGTTTTATGCCCTCTCTGGGCTTTGAACTTCCTGGGGCACAGGAAGAGTATCCTAATTGGTTGTCAGACTCCCATAGGGCCATGCAGGGGTAACTTAGTTGAATCTTCCCGGATGATGTAATCTTCCCAGGTGCCATGTGGTGAGATGGGTAGAGGGCTAATCCTATCATGTCCTGAGGGCCATGTCTTAATCCCATCACCCTGGAGCTGGAGGGGGAAAGCTGCTTCGTCTTTAAAAACATGTTTCTCCTTTTCTCATCCAGGGAAATATAATATTCTGCCTTTTAAATATTTCCTAGAATATTTCATTCTTCTAGGAGAGAGGTGGGTGCTAACTTCCAACACTATCTACTCCCCTTGCAATAACAAATTTGTAATTCAAAATTGCAGGTCTAATATAGGATAAGTAAGAATCAAGCACACTTTGAATAGAAATCCTTGTCTTTGTATTCTGTGAAATCCATATTGTTTTGGTCTACATCTTTCAACATATCAGACTTTCCTCTTCCAGAAAGATATAAAGGAATCACTATCAGTTACATTTCAGTTCTTCTTGGTCTTGCTATAGATAAATAGAAATAAGGTAGCATTATTAACCAACTAAGTATAAGATCCGCATTCATATTTTTCTAGACTGTCACCACTCTTTCCTAGATAGGTTCTATGTTTGCTCATAGAAAGTGGTGACATAAGCATACCTGATGATAGTCTTTCCGTCTGTTTCCTCTGGCAGTACATTTTGTAGAACATACAAAAGATTCCTTAAAAAAGAAGAAGCTTATTTTGCAGTAAAATCCTGTCTGTTTCTTTTCTGTTTCCTTTGCCTTTAGCAGAACTGATTCCAGCCTCTAAATGCATCATTTTTGTTCTCTTCCATGGAAACCTGTATAACACTTTATTTATTTCTCTTAAGATACTCCCCCACATTCTTTTGGATCTTCCTTTCATTTCCTTATCCCATCTATTGTGAGGCAACTGTGTTCTTCTTTAAATACAAATGTCAGGGTTAACTCCAGTGGCGGGATTCAAAATTTTTTTTCCTACCGGTGATGTGGGTGTGGCTTGGTGGGCATGGCAGGGGAAGGATACTGCAAAATCCCCATTCCCTCCCCACTCCTGGGGGAAGCTTACTGCAAAATCCCCATTCCCTCCCTACCCCACTGACCTGCTTTCCAGCTCTGTTCTCTTGTACAGGGCAACAAAAGAAGACCCAGCCGATCAGCTGGGACTCAGGAGGCAGAGAATGGATGGGGGCAGGGCTAATCAGAGGTGTTATTTTTTGGTTTATTTTTATTTATTTTATTTGGACTTGTATGCTGCCCCCTCTCCCGAAGGACTCAGTGACTCACAACTAAAATGCAAACAATAAATAATTTACAAAACAGTTAAACCCAACAAGCCCAGATCAACTAAACCCAATTTAAAACACCTCCCAAAGGTCAATCCATCCCGCCTGCTCAAACAGCCAAGTTTTTAGATCATGGCGGAAGGAGGGAGATCAGGAGCCAAACGGAGCTCCAAGGGTAGTTGGTTCCACAAGGCGGGGCTGCTACAGAATAGGCCCTCCCCAGGGCACCGCCAGCTGACACTGTCTTGCGGATGGCACCCTGAGGAATCCCCCATCTGTGCACACGCACAGGGTGATCGCATTCAATGTTGGCAGGAGACGCTCCCAAAATACCCCGGACCCAAGCCTTGTAGGACTTTGAATGTTACTCAAAATTTCCGCTACTGGTTCTCCAGAACTGGTCAGAACCTGCTGAATACCACCTCTGGTTAACTCACAAATCAAACCATAGCTGGGTTACTTTGGGCCAGTCACTGTCTCTCAGCCCAACTCACATCACAGGGTTGTTGTTGTGGGGAAACTAGGACGAGGGTTAGATACATTATTTGTAAAAATAATAATAGAATAATAAAGGGGGCTACACATGAATGAATAAATAAAAATAGTTAATTTGTATTTTCATTAATATTTCCCCCCAGCCTCTGTAGATTTTAAGTTTCACATATTCTTTGAATCATAGTGTTTGAAGGGAATTTTAGGCCTTTGAATCTAAGGCTCTGCTTAGGGC
>CM019148.1:149632263-149700082 GCA_009733165.1 Naja naja
ACTGTACCCCTGCCAAGTGAATGCACCACTGGAACTGGATATGCTTCTGCTGAAGAGCATGGTTCAAGTCCCCAGATAGTCTCCACAGATTCTTACTGACCCATCAGTCTTGACTGGTGACTATGGGTGTTCCCCATCTGGAGTGGTCAGTGGGCTCTAAACTCCTTGAGCTATTAGTTTATCTAATTGTGCATCAATTTTGTCCTTTGCAAATGGGACCCTTCTGGGCTTTTAAATGAATTGGGGTACCTTGGAATCTAGGTTGAAAGTGATAGGGTCCCCATATACTTGCCCAACGTTGCTGAAGACCTCTGGAAACTCAGACTTCAAGGCCTCCTCCCATTCAGTGTTGCTCATGTGATTGATGCCAGTCACCTCAGCAAGCATGGGCGGTCTTTGTCCACGATGGTCAGGGGCAAACGCTTGGTGTGGCCTTTGAACTTCACATTGAATTCTCTGTTCCAACTACTGGAATCTTGTTCCTTGGTAGTCTTTAAGAGTCAGTGCTTGCTCTGGAAATGCTTCTTATGAATGTTGGGAAGTAGCCTGTGAATAGTGTCCCATGACACCATAGATAAATAGGAGCCTGAGTCCACTCCATTTGGCAAGGCCTTCCTTATAAATACCTTCATATGTACTTTTCTGAGTCTAAGGGTGAAGAATGATCAATAGTGACTGTTTGATGAGTTTCATTCTTCCCATTTGTTCTGTGAGGCGCCCCATTTTTCACTGAAGTTGTTAGGCTTGAAATCTTGTCAGGAAACTTTCTTCTGTGTGGGGGAGTTCTGGATGATTTGCAGACTCTTGCTAGGTGACCTCTTTTTTCACAGTGGAGGCAGTGGTAGAGTTCAAAAACTTGCATCAGTCGGGGGGGTGCCCCCCCAAGCCTCTGCAATAAAAGTCTTGCCTTTTTCTTCCAAGGTCTTCCTTTCTTCTCCATTCTGAGTCATAAATTCCTTCCTCCACCTCACTACAGTCTGAATCAGAATCTATTTGCTCGCAATGAGTTGTTGTGGACTTTTCCACATCAGAATGGCTTGAGCCCTTGTTAATTTTCTTCATGGCTGCCACTGAGGACTTAGTGGCTTCTGCTGAGGAGGCCTCTTCTATGGCTTCCTTCAACGTGATCTTAGGTTTTAATAACCATTTGCTCTGAAGCACCTTGTCTTTGAGGCCTAGAACAAATCGATCGCGCATGGCCTCCTCCAAGTTGATAAACTCACATGCACCCCCAATGTCCCTTAAACTTGCCACAAAGTCATTAATGTTTCGCCCCTTGATCCCGACGGTAGAATTCGTGTCTCTTAATGAGGCACGACATACTTGTGGTGTAATGGGCTCTAATAACTTTCGTTGGGCCAGTCCATTACCTTCACGTCTGCAGCTCCCACCAATGCCTTTGCCATCTTGAAAACGGCCGGACCGCAGTGGGTGAGAAAGACCGCCCTCTTCCACTTGTCAGAAATGTCGGCGAGATCGTTTCCCTCCAAATACACTTGGAAATGATCTGCAGTCTTCTGCCATCGGATCGAACAGGGCTGGGGGGCGGTTCAGCGCAGCCATCTCTCTCAGCTTGTTCTCCGCGTTGTCTTCTTCGAAGGATCCCACCTTCGTCGCCAGTGTTAGATTTGCATGAAGAGTCAAACGCAGAGTGCTTCAGTGAAGAGTTTATTAGTGACTACAGCTCATAACAGACTCAATTTGGCTGGGCTGCGGCTGCTACTTATAGCCAGCAGCCGCAGTTGCCAGCCAATCAGAGTGCAGGGTTTTTCCCGCACTTTTTAAACCAATCATCTTTGACATTTTACAAGAACAGTTCAAACTAAACCAATAACATTCAAACCTGCATACATAACAGTGGCCATTTCTGGTTGAAAAAAGAAAACCCAGATGACCATTTGATATAGAAAACACTCAACTCTTTCTTACCTTTTAATTGTCTTCTGGATTTTTGTAGGTCAGAGATGGGAACCCTAGGAAAAGCTACACTGGAACCAGGGGTCCTTGGTACTCTCTGAGCTTGGCTGTTTTCTTGCAAGACGTTTCATTACCCAAATTAGGTAACACCATAAGTGCTAAAATCCAAAAGCTTAGCTAGTTTGGGTAATGAAATATCTGCAAGAAAACAACCAAGCTCAGAGAGCACTTCATTTCAACCCTGAGTTACAAATATTCTTCTTTATCAGTATACTGAAACCCTTTACAAACAGGGCTCTATAGCAATAGCAACATTAATAGAGAGAAAATGTATTTAGGGACAGACTCTTGATAAAAAGTGAACCTCCAGAGGCAAGGAATAAGATACCAAATAGGAAAGGAACAGATGCAGATAAAAGACCCATCCACAAAAGACCCTTGCAGTTTTAAAACTGCAAGAATAGCAGCAGTTAAAGAGCCAACAGCCATATGTCAAAAAATATGGAAGATGGCATACAATTTCTGTACTTACTTAGGCTTATAGGTCACTTCACTTGCAGATGACTCTAAGTGCCATATGCTTCAATACAATGGATAATAAATATTTAAAAAATTAATAACACAGTAGCCAAAGAATAATAATGTTAATCTTCACATTAATCACCACAAGGAATATTATTCTCTGGAACCAACAGTACCCACAGCAAGGTGAGAACTGACTTGTCAACTGTCCAACAAGCGAACCCAAAACAAGAAAAGATTTGGGAGATTTGAGTTCCCAAAAGTAAAACTTTATTGGATATACCATATTGGTACTGAAGACTCAAAACCAGCTCTGGTTTTCCTGTGCAAATGCTTGCCCAATTCAGCAATAGCTTTCCCTTCTCCTCACTTCTGGGTGATCACATTGTCCAATTATGAGATGTCCTTTTGTTATGTGAACAGTCCTATCTCTTTCTCAAACACCTGCAGTGGTGACCTTGATGGTTTCCATGCTCTCACGATCTCATTCATTCATTCCTGGCATTCCATCTCTTCCTTCCCTCTCCCCAGTTCATTGGTGAGTTGAACAGCATTAAGGTTTAAAAGAAACAAAGCAGTTCAACCTTGGCACAACTATACTATCGATTTCCAAAGGCTTTCTGGAATAACCGGATGTCACAGCATTTTTAAATGACAGCATGGATGGGGCTGATCTGAATAGCTCAGAGTGCTGCTCTGGAAGAAAGAAGCAGCAACAACAACAAAAAAGAAAATTTGATGGCGCTAGGATTATGATCCTAGGTTCAGAAGGGGCTCAGATAAGCCAGCCAGCCACCAGACTAGAACGTAGATGGATCAAAAGCACCGAGAGAAGATGGCCTTGAAAGATATTCAGGGTCTGAATCATGTGAGCTTCAAAGAGGCAACTAGCACCTTGCTTTGCATCCAAAAGCCCATACTGTATTGTTCTTGCAGCAGTGGTGATTCTCAAGTGAACGGAGGGCTGTCCTTAAGTATTGTATTTTAGATCAGCTGTAACTTAAGACAGTTTCCAAGGGCATCCCCAGGTCAAGTAAGTCACAATAATCCAGTCAAGGGATGACCAAGACATGTATAACTTATAAGCAGGACTTCCAGGTTCAGGAATTTGGCAATGTGAACTTGAGAATTCTGCAAAAATGGTCCTAGGAGACTGAGAGAGACCTGCTATGTGAAAGTTTTCAATTCTTGATCTAATGAATAATAAACATAATTAAAACACATGAAAGGGTGATGTGTGTGCTATCCCTATCAAAAGGCTTTAAATAATGTACAGTCACATTTAATAAATCAACCTTATTCATAAAGATAATCTGTGGAGTATTTTCCTGAACCAAGAAAGTTCTTAGAGCTGGAAGTTCTTCAGTGCAAACATTCAGATGATCACAGATGGCAGCAATGAGTTGGGCTCAGCTGTATCTCTTTGGTGGCATCTAATGTCCACCCTGGTTTTTGAAGCCAAGATCCTACAATCTTGTGAATGTCTATCAAGTAGTTTCTGCCACACGTTTTGGACTGCAAGCAGCACAAAGAAATGTGCTTTCACATAGTCCTTTTTCAAAAAGAACTACTGTCAAATTCTCTCATTTTCTCAGAAATCCCTTTTGACAGATCAACCCACTTAAAAGTCAGCCTCAGTTCACTGCAATGAAAAAGACAGAGATTGAACTTTAGGTGGCCAGAGAATCACGCTCTCATTTACCAGCCATACATTAGTTCTGGATCTCAGTGGAATAAAATAGATACAAAGCTATTGAGTTGAAGTTTCAAGTATTGGATGAGGTGCATCTATCAATTATATTTTGGTAGAAGCTGGAATTGGTATAGTGAGAAAGGCATGTGGCCCCAAACTGGATTGTGAATAGAAATAATTCTTGCCCAAAAGAAAATGTATAAATATATATATGTATGTATAGTTGGGGAAGTTGTAATATTTTGATGATATTCATTTTCTCCTAGGTTTATATATTATTTTTCATCTCATTTTGGTACATTCCCATTGTATCCACCTTTTTATTAAATTGTTGTTGGGTTCCAGAAATGGTGCAAGGATATATAACTTTAACATACCCATCTCTCCTAACCCCCCTGCCCTAAAGCAATACTCTATCAAAAGTTTGCAAACATTTAAATATATCTGCTAATTATCTGTGTGCTCAGAATTCTTTGTATGGATCATACCCCTGTGTAGATTAGCTGAGTTATACAAGGTATAGTATGATATGTTTGTATATCATGTTGTGTGAATTGAGTCCTGCAATAATTATAAACCATACTTTTATGGATTACTAATAATATAGGAACACAGTCAACTGTATTATAAACCATGGGTCACTATGTGAGGTGAATCTAGTTGGTGATTAACATAATTCCATGTGTGATGAGTTCAAGAGACTTAAAAATTGACAAGGAGGTAGCTCAGGTAGTTGGCCATCCAAATGTCTCCAAAGGAGGAGGAAGAAGGTAATTCACCTCTGGGGTCAATCAAGAGCCATCCCAAAATTTAACAGGAAAATTCTACATAATTCTCCCTCCATTCTGACCAAAAACAGCACCAGAGGTAGAAGTTTGAGATGAGTTACTGTGCCAGAAAGTTTCTTTTTGCGTTGTGCAATAGTCCCAAGCTCAACTAATATAAGAAACTACTCCTAGAATTTCTGAGTGAATCTACGTATTGTCATTGGGAATTATTTTTGATGCAGAATAAAGATTTCCATTTGCATGGTCTCTGGGCAAAATACCACCTCCCTTTAAGTTATGTTGATTTTCAATCAAATTCCCATGAATTTGTATCATATGCTACAAAAACAGTCACAGGATGAAAATGATGGAAAATGTCTTTTTAATGGATCAATATAGTTGCTGGAGTTTGGAATTGTTTATTTACAATACAAAACTTAAGGAAAACTGACTTGATAATTTTAAAACCAAACAGTATTCACCAGCTATGATAAGCAATTCCAGTTTTGATTGCATGATTTAGATTTATAACACAACTCAGTCCAAATTTCTGCACGGCTTATATTCATCACCTTAATTCAGCAATAAAATAAGAACTCTTCTGAGAATTAAGTTTAAGAATTAATAGTCCATCTTCCAGCTAAATCCAGGAACATGTGAACATTGGAAAACAAAGCAGGATCAGAGAAGAGTCCTTCCTTCCTTCCTTCCTTCCTTCCTTCCTTCCTTCCTTCCTTCCTTCCTTCCTTCCTTCCTTCCTTCCTTCCTTCCTTCCTTTCATCTGGTACCAAATTACAAAGTAAATAAACTAGCATTTTAGATCAAGATTATGCATATTCTTAGTGATTGGGCTTGTTCATTTAATCTTTTAAAATATTTATTGTTGAATTATTGTGTTTTAATTGTGAGCCGCCCCAAATCCTCACGGAGAGGGGGTGGCATACAAGTCCAATTATAAATAAAATAAATAAATAAATATTCTGCTGGCTTGAAAACCCCTCAGCCTTGTTGAGACCAGACTCCAGGGCCAGAACACTTTTCAGGGGTGGGATGAGTTGACGGCAGAGGTGGTATTCAGCAGGTTCTGATCAGTTCTGGAGAACCAGTAGCGGAAATTTTGAGTAGTTCAGAGAACTGGCAAATACCACCTCTGACTGGCCCCGCCTCCCGAATCCCAGCTAACTGGCTGGGTCTTCTTTGTTGCCCTGCACAGGAAAACAGAGCTGGAAAGCAGGTTAGTGGGGTGAGGGAATGGGATTTTACAGTATCCTTCCCTGCCTTGCCCACCAAGCCATGCCCACAGAACCGGTAGTAAAATTTTTGAATCCCACCACTGGTTGACGGATGCTTAAAAGGTGAATTAAAATCTGAAATCCATTGCAAAATTAAAGTACCTATTTTGCCTATTATTCCCCCCAAAACAGGGAGGAATGTTAGGAAGCTTAGGATATTGATTTTCTCCAAAGTGCATTTTAGCATTCCTTCATTTTTATTTGTGCTGAACATATTCCCAAACAATCTCACTGGATAAAATCAAACTGGGTTTTTTTTCTTGCCAAGCCATTTGTAATTTCATAAATATATTGCATGCCTCTTCAGTTATCCTTATCTTTCTTTTCTTAGCCCTTATGAGTATCCCAAACCCCCATCCATTCTAGTGCCTTTGTCTTTGGGGAAGAATGAGGTTGTTCATTAGATTTTATTTATGGTTTCTTAATTTAAGCCATATCAATAAAATAATTGCTATGCTAAGTTGCACCTGCTTTTTTAAAAATAGATGTACCAGAGATATATAAATAGTTCATGAGAATTAGCTTTTAAAATTTCTAGTCACCTTTAATTTAATTCCTAATGTTCTATTTCCTTACTTCCACTATTGTGTTACACCAAATCCACATTTTAAACTTTCTATCACAAATTGAAATTCTTTTCCATGCATGATTGCTCTTGCGTTGGATGTTTTCCTTCTGCATCACTCAAAAGTTCACCTGCCATTCTGGGGTTTAATTGCATAGAGTGGCTATGTTTTCAATTTATAATTGGTTTTTCTATATTCTAAGCCTGGAAAAAATGTATTGGCAAATTTCTCTACCTTAGTGATAATAACATAAGAAAGAATGCAATAACGTTACTGGTGAAAACCAGAATGGACGCATATATAACAATTATACATTTTACCCTTCCTTTATTCTTCTTTTCCATACAGTCACAAATTCCCAATGTTTCATCTCTGGTGTCAATTGGCTTTTGCTCATTTTGAAATTTTTTACAGAGCTAAATTCAATTCTGAAACCCATTTTGAGGTTCCAACAAACATTTTCCAAATGTTTAGATAATCTGATAGTAGTTATGTGTTAGTATTTTCTTTTGTTTTGTGTAGTGGATGTAATTTCACTTGGATTCTTACTCAGAGACTGGGGTCTTCTTTGAGGTCATGCTTTTGTTATCAGTGGTAATCACCTCTTTCTTTTTTATTCTGTCCACTTTTTCTAACCATTGGGGACTTCTTCAATAAGTCTTCATCGTTATATGTCCAAAATATTTAAACGTTTGCTTCATTTTTATTGCTTTCAGCAGAGCGGTCTGGTTTTACTTCATCTAACTGAAGATTTACTTTGCAGTTCAAACTATTTCCAACAATTTTCTCCAGCACCCCAGTTCAAAGGCAATTTTTTAAAAGGAAAAAAATAAATCTTTCTGTTAGTCCAGCTTTCAGCTCCACGTTTTGCATATGAAAAAACAACAATTTAGCTTTGATAAAACATAAGTAAGCTGTCTCTGCACTTTTTCTAGATGTCATATACTTTCTGCTAAGCAGAACATTAAATCTTCATTTGATAGCTGTAATTACCATCCCTGTGAGTTTTTAAGCCTAAAACAATAAAGTCTGTTCAATTTCTCCTGTATCCATTTCCTGTTGGTATACATTAGTGAGTTTTAAAACATTTTTAAAACATTAAGTAGCAGACTGGTTTTTATACTCTCATCTTTCAGTTTCAACAAGAGATTCCTTAAGTCTTCTCCATGTCTAGCTGTCAAAGAGGTATCATCAGCATATCAGAAATATCTCAATAATTTTAACCAGGGGTGGGAATTCTACCTGGTCAGACCGGTTCTATAGAACTGGTTGTTATGATTCTCGTAGTTCAGAGAACCAGCAAATCACACCACTGGCTGGCCCCACCCCTACCTGCCCCACCCACTCACTCCTTACCTGGCATGCGCGCCATCCAAGTTGCCTGCTTGAGCCTTGCCTAATTTTGCTATTTTTTTCTCCCCAACCATCAGCTGTTTCAACTATCAGCTGTGAGATAGATTAGCTAGAAAGCAGGAAATCATTGGATTTCTTGCTTTCTAGCTAATCTAAAAGCATACAAGCCATGCCCAGCCAGTCACATGACCACCAAACCACACCCACCCAGTCACATGACCACCAAGCTATACCCACAAATTAGGCCACACCCACAGAACTGGTTGTTAAGAAATTTGAATCCCACCCCTGATTTTAACCCAAATGTGTATTTCTTCTAATCCAGCATTTTTAATGATGCATTCTCAAATGAGTCAAATAGATACATTGTTAGTATGGATTGGTGCTCCTTTCCTCATTTAGTTGCTCTGCATCCCATTGTCATACTTTTTAAAAAAAAAATAGGCAAATATAGTGGCTTGGTACAATTATTGTGCTTTTTAGAGCAGTCCACTATTTCTTGTGGTCTATGTAATCAAAATCCTTTGTATAATCAATAAAAGAAAAATGGATGTCTTTTTGGAACATTCTTGCCATTCATTCCAGTGAATATTAGGAGTGTGTTCTTGGGTGCCCTTGTTACTTTTCAATCCAGTTTGTACTACTAATAATTCTAGTCCATCTATTGTTGAAATCTGAATGTAAGATAAGTGCAATTGTTCAGTAGTTGAGCATTGTTTAGCAAAGCCCTTTTCTGGGAAAGTAAGTGATTTTTCTTTTTGTATTCCATGGTGCCTGCGTATAGGGCTCTGTACCTGCTTAAAAAACTTATGTAATAGCATCACTGTTTAGTTTTAATCAGTTGTGATGGTAATAGCAATAGCAATAGCACTGACTTATATACCACTTTCCAGTGCTTTCTAAGCGGTTTACAGAGTCAGCATATTGCCCCCAACAATCTGGGTCCTCATTTTACCCACCTTGGAAGGATGGAAGGCTGAGTCAACCTTGAGTCTGGTGGGATTTGAACTGCCAAATTGCAGGCAGCCGGCAGTCAGCAGAAGTAGCCTGCAGTACTGCACTCTAACCACTGCACCACCGAGGTTCATCAGATCCTGTAGTTTTGTTGGTAGCAATATTTTCCGGGGCATATTTACAGTACTTCCCTTTCCAAAATGTTTGGTTTACTTCAGTGCTCAGATTTCTATATGAATCATCAATCTTTATTGTTCTTTCATATATTTATGGAAGCATTTGCTATAAACATTTTTATTTAGCAGAATTCTATTAGTTTGTCTCCTACCCCATTATCTGGGAATAAGTTGCACTGGATTGGAAACTTCTAGATATATCAAAACAAAGGTGTGCTTGGAAGAAATGACCACCAGTTTAGATAAATTGAGACTAATAAGATTGGCTTGCACATAAATTTTGAAAAGACCAAATTTATGCAGTTTGGAAGTGCTCAGGATAATATGCCTATATTAGTCCGTGACCAGACTATAAAACAAATCCAGCAATGTATTTATATTGCCAGCATTATGTTTATCAATGGAGGTATAGATAAACACATTAACCATCAAATTGGAATGGCAGCGGATGTGTTTCAATGCTTGTGACTGTCATGCCCTTGTTGGAGTCTGATTCTGAGGGGAAGATTGAGCAGCTGACAGGGAGTGGGAGTGTAGCTCGTGGTTGTGGAAGAAATGGGGAAGGACACAGTCTGGCTGGGCCTTTGGAGGAAGACCCAGGGCCACCCCTCTTCATCCTAGGGCATGCAGGGAGAAACGGAGAAGGGAGCAACGTGGCTTACGGAGAGAAAAGGGCCCTGATCCCTTTCATTAGTTGCAGCTGGGAGTACAGGATATAAGAAGGGCGTTTGCACACAGCACCTTGCAGGAAACAAAGGGAGCATTATCTTTGTCTAGGCTTATCTGGGTTTTGGCGTCCTCCCAACTGTGTATGCTTTGTTATCTTTTGGAAGTCTGCAATTTATTATCCTGGCCTGTCATGTTGATTACTTCAGTGTGGTTTGTGTTGGTTTTTATTTCTAATTTATCTGTTTTTTGGGGTTCAGACTGCATTTCTTCCCTTTGTAGACTGTTTTTGGAAGAGTTTGATCCCCAGCTGAGGATAACTGGACATTGGGGCCAAGTTGGAGGTATTAAAGGAATTTATCTACTTTTGTGAGAACTGTGAATGAACATTGAATGTGGCTTGTTGGCCATATATTACATATGCCTAAAGACTTGGTGCAAAACACTTAAGGAAGATCTTAAGATCATTAATGTCCCTTCGGATGCCGAAATGCTGTGAATGATTGAAACTGTTGGAAAATACTTGCTGCCCAATGTGCCCTGCACAGGACATGATGATGATGATGATGATGATGATGATGATGATGATGATGGGAATTAACACTGCATCTTTCTAATAATTAAAAAAAATTAAGTACGTTAATTAAGAGGTATTCCTATTGTTGGAAGAAATGTCCGTCTGGGTTCAGTTCCCAAGTGGGGAAAAAGACACTGGAAACATGGAGGCTGTTTGGAAAGATGGTTTAATGGTGGACAGGATCACATGCCTTGGAGCTCTTGGGTAAAGAAAAGGGAAGAGATGCTGGGTTTTATGCCCTCTCTGGGCTTTGAACTTCCTGGGGCACAGGAAGAGTATCCTAATTGGTTGTCAGACTCCCATAGGGCCATGCAGGGGTAACTTAGTTGAATCTTCCCGGATGATGTAATCTTCCCAGGTGCCATGTGGTGAGATGGGTAGAGGGCTAATCCTATCATGTCCTGAGGGCCATGTCTTAATCCCATCACCCTGGAGCTGGAGGGGGGGAAAGCTGCTTCGTCTTTAAAAACATGTTTCTCCTTTTCTCATCCAGGGAAATATAATATTCTGCCTTTTAAATATTTCCTAGAATATTTCATTCTTCTAGGAGAGAGGTGGGTGCTAACTTCCAACACTATCTACTCCCCTTGCAATAACAAATTTGTAATTCAAAATTGCAGGTCTAATATAGGATAAGTAAGAATCAAGCACACTTTGAATAGAAATCCTTGTCTTTGTATTCTGTGAAATCCATATTGTTTTGGTCTACATCTTTCAACATATCAGACTTTCCTCTTCCAGAAAGATATAAAGGAATCACTATCAGTTACATTTCAGTTCTTCTTGGTCTTGCTATAGATAAATAGAAATAAGGTAGCATTATTAACCAACTAAGTATAAGATCCGCATTCATATTTTTCTAGACTGTCACGCCCACTCTTTCCTAGATAGGTTCTATGTTTGCTCATAGAAAGTGGTGACATAAGCATACCTGATGATAGTCTTTCCGTCTGTTTCCCTCTGGCAGTACATTTTGTAGAACATACAAAAGATTCCTTAAAAAAGAAGAAGCTTATTTTGCAGTAAAATCCTGTCTGTTTCTTTTCTGTTTCCTTTGCCTTTAGCAGAACTGATTCCAGCCTCTAAATGCATCATTTTTGTTCTCTTCCATGGAAACCTGTATAACACCTTATTTATTTCTCTTAAGATACTCCCCCACATTCTTTTGGATCTTCCTTTCATTTCCTTATCCCATCTATTGTGAGGCAACTGTGTTCTTCTTTAAATACAAATGTCAGGGTTAACTCCAGTGGTGGGATTCAAACATTTTTTCCTCCCGGTTATGTGAGTGTGGCTTGGTGGGCATGGCAGGGGAAGGATACTGCAAAATCCCCATTCCCTCCCCACTCCTGGGGGAAGCTTACTGCAAAATCCCCATTCCCTCCCTACCCCACTGACCTGCTTTCCAGCTCTGTTCTCTTGTACAGGGCAACAAAAGAAGACCCAGCCGATCAGCTGGGACTCGGGAGGCAGAGAATGGATGGGGGCAGGGCTAATCAGAGGTGGTATTTGTCAGTTTATTTTTATTTATTTTATTTATTTGTATGCCCCCTCCCGAAGGACTCGAGTGACTCACAACTAAAATGCAAACAATAAATAATTTAAAAAACAGTTAAACCCAACAAGCCCAGACAACTAAAACCCAATTTAAAACACCTCCCCAAAGGTCAATCCATCCCGGCCTGCTCAAACAGCCAAGTTTTTAGATCATGGCGGAAGGAGGGGAGATCAGGAGCCAAACGGAGCTCCAAGGGTAGTTGGTTCCACAAGGCGGGAGCTGCTACAGAATAGGCCCTCCCCCAGGGCACCGCCAGCTGACACTGTCTTGCGGATGGCACCCTGAGGAATCCCCGTCTGTGCACACGCACAGGGTGATCGGCATTCAATGTTGGCAGGAGACGCTCCCGCAAATACCCCGGACCCAAGCCTTGTAGGACTTTGAATGTTACTCAAAATTTCCGCTACTGGTTCTCCAGAACTGGTCAGAACCTGCTGAATACCACCTCTGGTTAACTCACAAATCAAACCATAGCTGGGTTACTTTGGGCCAGTCACTGTCTCTCAGCCCAACTCACATCACAGGGTTGTTGTTGTGGGGAAACTAGGACGAGGGTTAGATACATTATTTGTAAAAATAATAATAGAATAATAAAGGGGGCTACACATGAATGAATAAATAAAAATAGTTAATTTGTATTTTCATTAATATTTCCCCCCAGCCTCTGTAGATTTTAAGTTTCACATATTCTTTGAATCATAGTGTTTGAAGGGGGAATTTTAGGCCTTTGAATCTAAGGCTCTGCTTAGGGCAGGAACCCAATTTAAAGCACCTCAATTAGAGGGTTGTTTAACTTCCATCTGAATTCAGTGAAGAGAAAATAGGGTCATTAGTGTTAGATTTGCATGAAGAGCCAAACGCAGAGTGCTACAGTGAAGAGTTTATTAGTGACTACAGCTCATAACAGACCCGATTTGGCTGGGCTGCGGCTGCTACTTATAGCCAGCAGCGCGGTTGCCAGCCAATCAGAGTGCAGGGTTTTCCGCACTTTTAAACCAATCATCTTTGACATTTTACAAGAACAGTTCAAACTAAACCAATGACATTCAAACCTGCACACATAACACCCCTCCCCACTAGGTTCACTCCATACTCAAACCCCAACCTATCTAATGTATTCTTTTAAATAGGTGGGGCTCTTACGTGTATGTTGAGACCTTCGTGGTTCAGAAGTTTTAACGTTCTCACCCAGTGAGAGAGGAAATGTGTCTGTTGACATTTCCCTAGTTGGACTTCCTGTGAAAGAAGACCCTGTTTGATTGTTAGAATCTGGTCTCTCCTCCCAACCCACCTCCAGCCCAATGTCAGCACCCAAGTCAGGTAGTGATGTGCAATCTTCTACTTGTAAGGATGGATTTTGGCATTGTGACAGGTTTTGGGATGGTTTCTGTCATAATGGCTCATTAAACATGGGGTGGATTCTTGCTTGCTGATTGTCCTCATGCTCCTCCCCTTCCCCCCTAGAAAAGGCATTAGTATGGGAACTAGAGAGGAACAATTGCAATGTTCCTGAGGTAACCTGGATCTAAGCTGATCAATGTGCCTGCTCCAGAGGACTCCATCCTCTGTTTGTACCCTGTAAGAACGAGGGCCTGTGATTTGAGTTATTTCAGCAGGAACCCATGAAGGTTCACCCATAAGGTTCTTAGCATAAACAGAATCACCCACACTGAACGTGCGAACTTTGCTAGTGGAATCAAGTGGTGCATTGGGTGCGTAAGTGGGATGAAGGCGGTCAAGGGAAGACCTAAGTTTCCTACCCATCAACAACTCTGCTGGGGATAAGTTAGTTGATGGGTTAGGAGTGATGTGCTAAACACTAAGAAGTTTTTCAACTTTCTCAGTGATGTCCCCAGGACCCAATTGCTGAAGCTTTTCCTTGGTAAAACGTACCATGCGTTGAGCCCGGCCGTTAGCCGAAGGGTGCCCAGGGGCAGTCAGGGCATGTCTGATACCCTGTTGTGCTAAATAGGATTCAAAAAGGTTAGATGTAAATTGAGGGCCATTGTCAGAGACAAGAGCATCAGGTAACCCGTGGGTTACAAAAGCTTTTGAGCTGCTTGATGACAGCATCAGTTGTGGTGGATGCCATAGGGATTACCTCTAGCCATTTGGAGTATGCATCTACTATAGTAAGGAAGGTGTGCCCTCTGGTAGGGCCAGCGAAATCAATGTGAATCCTAGACCATAGGCCCCTAGGACATTCCCATTCCTGTTTGGGGGCGAGAGGTGGGGCAGGCCTGACTACCTGACAGTTGGGACAAGATGCAACCCAGTTTTCAACCATTTTGTCAATACCTGGCCACCATACATAACTCCTGGCCAATCCCTTCATCCTTACAATACCAGGATGACCCTCATGTAACATTTCCAAAACCTCTCTTTGCAGTTTTGCAGGAATAACCACCCTGTTACCCCACAAAATACATCCTCTTAATACAGATAATTCAGTTTACCTGGACTTAAAAGGTTGGGCAAGGTGAGGAAGATCTTGAAGAGGCCAACCTTTCTTAATCCAGCCTATAATAGGAGCCAATAATTCAATAGTTCAAACTAAACCAATGACATTCAAACCTACATACATAACAATTACTGTCAAACTGTTCTTATTGTTAGCATCCCCCCCCCACATTCAGTCAAAATTGGCCTTTATGTAATTAGAATCCATTATGTGGTATTGGAATTATGAGGAATAGAGCTTGAACATTTTCTTTCCAGATACCTGCAAATTTATTATTATTTTTCCTCAGCCTCCTTTTCTCAAGGTAAACTTCCAGCTCCCTCATAGTTCTTCTTAGGACGAAGCAGGGGTCTCCAAACTTGGCAACTTTAAGACTTGTGGACCTTCAACTCCTCAGCATGGCTGGCTGAGGAATTCTGAGAGTTGAAGTTCACAAGTCTTAAAAGTTGCCAAGTTTGGAGACTCCTGGGATAAAGCATCATAGCTTCTGGATTCTTAATCATCCTTATTGCCTTGTGGGTCTCGGATATTTGTACAGGCAAAGGAGGACAGAGACCATTGGGAAGGAGGACAAATGGGGAGACAGGGAGAACACATCAACTGTTTAAATTTCTTGGCACCTGTGATAAAAATAGTAGCCAAAACATGTATAAAAAGGCGTACATATATATGAAATTACTTTTTCCAGAATCAGAAAGATTGCTTTTCCAATGGCAGGAATGTGCCAGAGCAAGTTAGGAGGCACAAGCCATGAGCATGTAACTGATTAAGCTCTTGTCAATTTCAGTCAGAAGCCCAAGCCAGGGTACTAATTAACTAATTTAAGATCACAGAGTGGAGCTTGTTAACTTGCAGTTAGCACTATTAGAGAAACCTGGCAGAAAAAAAAGCTACACAGGTGGAGAGATTAAAAAAGAGCAATATTTATTTAGACAATATTTGATTTTAAGGCAATGCCCTCTTGCTGGAGGGAGGACAGGATGTAACAGAGAAGCCAAAACCAGGGTAGAAAAGAAATCACTTAAATAAACAGAACTGTAGGAAAGTAAATGGAGAATCCCAGCCCTATGAGTTATAAAGTGAAGTGCTTGTGTTAATTAAGAGGAGTTTTTTTCTGGTAGAGTTGTCACTTGTTTCTATTTTCAAGGAAATAGATTCAATAAAGAAGTGAGTCAAGGATTTTGGTAGAAATGCTTTACAATCTTATTTATTAGTGAAGCAGACTACTTTTTTCCAATGCACATTTGTACAGCTGCAAATTATTTCCATAAAATCCTCTTCTCTTAAAATGGTTGATGTGGGGCTGACAAGTTGATGAGTCAGAGGACTGACTTGCCCTCTGCTCACATTTGAAACTTCTGGATTTCCACTTGCTGCCATTCCAGGTCAAGCTGGCCAACAGAAAACAGAACAGGCCTCTTTCTGTCTGAAGCCCTCAGTGGCAATGCCAGACCAAGGTTCCCATTGCAACCTGCTTCTTCTTTTTTAAAAAAACTAAACTGCTGGTATTTCATGCCATCAAACAAACTGAGGGGTATTTTAAACCTAACATGGTATCAGTTCTAAGAGTGCAGAGAAATTTTACCTTATATGATATCCATTAAAGAATAGGGACTGGTTTTCTCTGAGGAATCCAAATCGAATGTAATCTTTCTGAGACTATACCATATGACAAGACCGTCAAAGTCCTGACTCGCGGGCCAGATGCGTCATGTGCTGCAGTGATGGAATTCCGGTTCTGTGGGTGTGGCTTGGTGGGTGTGGCATGGCTTGGTGGACGTGGCTTGGCTTGGTGAGCATGGCAGGGGAAGGATACTGCAAAATCCCCATTCCCACCCCACTCCAGGGGAAGGATACTATAAAATCCCCATTCTCTCCCTACCCCACTAACCTGCTTTCCAGCTCCGTTCTCCTGTACAGGGCAACAAAAGAAGACCCAGACAATCAGCTGGGACTCGGGAGGCAGAGAATAGATGGGGGCGGGGCCAGTCAGGGGTGGTATTCCAAACTACTCAAAATTTCCAATACCGGTTCTCCGAACTACTCAAAATTTCCGCTACCGGTTCTCCAGAACTGGTCAGAAGCTGCTGAATACCACCTCTGACGTGCTGGCCTTGCCCATGCCCAGTTTAGTGAAGGGGAAAAAAGTCCCGATACGTAACGTGATGCTGCCATGACGACGTGTGTTTGACACCCCTGTCATATCAGATATAGTATGGATATGGGATATTTGAAAATGCTGCCATATTCTAAGACTCATTTCTGATAGACAAGTACATGACATAACTTCTTCCTCTGGAATGCTAGATTATATACCATACATTAGACAGTGATGAAACTCAAAATGGTAACCTGGATGAGTAACCAAAATATATAATTAGACACTAGAGTCAAATTTTAGATTCATTAAAATACTTAGACATAAGGCTTTTCATCAACAGGAATGTTGGTCCTGAGTGCAGTGACTTAGGTGTTTTCCTTTCCCTACTCCATGGTTGAAAATTATACCCAGCAGAGAACAGTGCAAATTAAAGTATTTCTACGGGAGGAAAAATCATAGAAAGAGAAGAAGATTTCTTTTCTAACCTGCAGAGCAGTTTCTAATATTCTTAAGTGCAGAGCATGTTCAATAACGAACTGGAGGGCGACATAGGATAAAATGGATTCCCGATTAATCAGACAGGGTTGCACTTGTACATGAAAAGGACAAAAGCAGATGCCAATGAAAGCCACTTCAATGAGACGAGGCTGGAGAGGAGAAAAGATGTAAAAAGGCCTTATTTCTGTATTTCCCAAGGCAACAGCTGTTTCTCTTTCAAATATGTGTCTAAACTCTCTTCAACATGGAGGCTCAAAAGTTACCCTGTTGATCAAAGCAATAATGATACCTGAAATAGTAATACAGGACACTAGTTCTGCATGGAATATTTTAGACTGATGCAAATGTCACTAATAATTCTTTGGTACAGTACTTGCACCATACGTTTAGAGATTATGGTTTCTTTTTCTGAAACGTTACTGAAATATTTGAACTTTTATCTCTACATCTGTTGATGGCTAATCTATAAGGGCTACTAAGTCAGTGACCTGAAAATTACGAACTAAATGTCACACACTCTCTCCCTCTCTCCCTCCCCTCTCTCTGGCCGTGGCTTGTGGGCGTGGCATTGCTTGGTGGGTGTTGTTTGGTGGGTGTGGCAGGGGAAGGATACTATAAAATCCCCATTCCCACCCCACTCCTGGGGGAAGGTTACTGCAAAATCCCATTTCCTCCTCACCCCACCAACCTGCTTTCCAGCTTCGTTCTCCTATGCAGGGCAACAAAAGAAGACCCAGCCGATCAGCTGGGACTCGGGAGGCAGAGAATAGATGGGGGTGGGGCCAGTCAGAGATGGTGTGTGTGTGTGTGTGTGTGTGTATTCTTTTTACAATCCTGTAATCCCTTGCTTTGGGGTGGAGTTGGGGTGACTGAATGGAGCTGAGCATTTACTGGCTGGATGCCCTTCCTGACAGCTATGAAGAGTTTGCAGCAGATATTTTCTCTTTGCACCCTAATAGAGAAACATCTGTTGCTGCCTACAATTGAACTCTCAACCTTCTGAGTGGGAGGCGAGCATTCAAGAATTCTTAAATACCCATTACTGATTCTCTCCTAGCAAAACAGGATTTCCCAATTATTGTATTATTTTGAAAAATGATAAAATCCTATCAACACTGGCAAAAAGACATTTAGGTCTGGGAAATGATACTTTCCTCCAGCAATATTTCAGAGAAATAATTGTCTCTTTTCAGCTGAATTTTCTCCCAGAGAAAAAAAATAGTATATTACGCTGTGCTCTTGGTTGGAAGGCAGGAAATCTGTGTTTTCAATGATGGATTTTCATTATAATTCATCACATTCAGTTACTTAATTAATCCAGTAGGCATGAGTTAGATTTTGCTCATTAAATCTTAATGCCAGCTGGTTGTTACAGTCTGTCAGTACCAAAGGTGCCAGGCTTCAGCTGAATTACCCCATCACAGGGGCTGACAACAAAGGGATGGTAGGGCTTATCTGTCAAGATGGAGTGGAGGTCAGATGAGATCTGAAGATAATTACATGCACTGAACATCCAGTGAAGACTTGGCTTTTTCTATGCGTACTTTGTGTCCTGATCTTTGGCAAATTTGCATGGAGCTTTTCCTTTGCCAAGCCTTTGCCACTCATAGTGATAGCCCTGCTCCCAGACTAATTCCTCCCCATCCCATAATACCAACTCTTACTATGGTTCCACATGAAATACTTCAAGTCCAGTTTTTGAACAGAACCTCTGGGACTTGGGAGAAAGTCAATGTCTCATCAGAGGAGAGGTCTTGCCTTACCCCATTGGCTGAAGTCAGGGCCGACTCCCCTCACTGCCAAGATGAAATTGCTGTTTCATCATCAGGAGATGACCAGGCTCCACCCGAGGGAGGAGCCAAATGTGTCATCAGTCTCACGTCCCTTCATGCTCACAAGGCATCTAAGGCTTCAGCTGAATTACCCCATCATGGGGATGACATCTGCTGGATGGACATCCAGCCGACCTTGAATTACATTGATTCTTCTCTACCACCAATTTGTTTTGACCCTTGCAGTTCAGACTCTTGTGGATAGCTTAAGCTTGCAATAAATCCTTATCTTCATTTGAACTGCCTGAATTTCCCAATTTCTGTGTGAGGCGTTCACTTCTGCTGTTTTAATGATTTGAGAAGAATGATTTGCTCTTTGCCAGCTTTGCAGGTAAACCTGATGGTGGATGGTCAGAAGTTTTAAATGTGAGACAGAAGAGACTCTAGGTGTCTGGAGCAGGCAGAGAGCGCCAGTGGGGTGCCTGGTTTTGCACCTCCTTTCAGCCAAGCAGGGGCATGCTAATTGTTCCCATGATGTGCTCAACTATAGTGAGGACATCATTGAGGAGGACAAACACAGGTTGGCTTCAAACACTTTCTGAGGTGCTGGGGAAATAAAAATGAAACCATTAAAACTATTCCATTACAAATTCATATTTTGCATCAAATGGTACAACTGGACCTCATACAGGTAGTCCTTGACTTATGACCACAAGTGAGGCCCACAAGTGAGGCCCATGTGAGACAATTGTTAAGTGAATTGTTTGCCCCATTTTATGATGTTTCTTGCCACAGTTGCCAACAACTTAACACTGCAGTTGTTAAGTTAGTAACACGATTGTTAAATGAATCTGGCTTCCCCACTGACTGCTTGTCAAAGGATCACAAAAGCTGATCACATGACTCCGGGGTACTGCAAGCATCATAAATATTAACCAGTTGCCAAGCATCTGAATTTTGATCATGTGACTATGGGCATGCTGCAACAGTCGCAACTGTGGAAAACAGTCATAAGTCACTTTTTCAGTGCCACTGTAACTTTGATTGGACACTAAAGAAATGGTCGTAAGTTGAGGACTGCCTATACTTTCTGGCTTGAGCTCTTAAAGATTTTATTTTCTCTTCTTTGTGTGCAGAAATGCACAGAAATGTTTGCCTTTTCTAGAGACAATATGGTTGATACGGTTTCCTTTTTTAAGAGAATTTTTTTTTCAGGTAACTGAAATAAACCATGCTCTTTTGAATTAGAAATTAATTTTTAGACTGTCCTTATCAAATAGGATCAAGCTGCTGTAAAATAATCATATATGATACAATGAAAGCAAAATAGATGGCAAATCATACAACAGCTTGGGAAATTAAACATAAAAGGACAATCTGAAATGGCCAGGGCAAATGAAGTTCTAATAGGAGTCACTGAAAGAGAGAAAAATTGACATGAGATACACAAGTGCGATAACATAATGTAGCACATGATGCGTACAGGTGCTTTCCCACAATGCAGCCTCAAGCTGCTGGACTCCCATGCACAAATCAGCCGGGAGTGAAGTCGGCCATAAACAACCCTTTGCTGTAATAGTGAATGGATCGTGTTTATCACAGTCTGTATAAGAAAAAAAGAAAAAGAAAGGGAAAAAAAAGGGAGGGAGGGAGGGAGGAAGGAAGGAAGGAGAGAAAGAAATTACATGACAATATAGGAGGAAAGTGAAGAACCATTGTCAATTTAATCTGGTTAAAAAGTACAGGAAAAAAACAAACAAAAGCAGGTTGCTCATTTCACATCAGTTGTACTGTTTAATATCAGCATTAATACATAGATGTGTCACAACATTGAGTGATCTTAAATATGCTTTGTAAGCATTATAGTGAAATTCTGGTAGAGCAAGTCTCTGGTCTCACAGACTGACCCAGGTTGGATCTTGCAAAGTTGATTTGCCTTCATTCATGAAATTCTGCATTGTCAAAAGCAAACGATATATGTAAGCATTTAAGTACCAGGCAAGAACTTAAAATATATACATTTATTTCAAAAAGATTGCTTCCTTTGCTTCCTTTTGCGGGTCCCGCCAACTATAATATTGACCTGAATCACTTTTTGGTAGCTATTTTCTTCAGTCTGTATTACTTCAAATCCGTTTGTTCAATTCTGCTATTTAGGACTAGGTATATTGTTACAGGGAACAATGATATGTAGTCACAGACCTCGTAATTCTGAAGATAGAGGTTCTATTCTTTTAAAAGAAAGTGATTGATTCAATCTAAACATTTGTGAAGATATGGAGTATATAAATTCTGTTGAGCCTCTGTGAAATGAATTCCCACTGAACATGTTGTCTGATATAGAGAGTGAAAGCACGCATCCTCCCAGAGATGACTGAATTATTTATTGTACTGAGTCAATAAATGAGGTCAGAAAGCCAGAAAGCCAGAAATTCTTCCATGAGAAACATAGTAAACCATGAAAATTATAGTATTTTGAATACATTATTCAAGGAAGGCAGAGGAGGGGGGAGAATCCAGATTTATATCTCTGTGAATTTAAGTTTCTTAAAGAAGATGTAAATGAGACAGAAAGACAAGAAATATAATTTGAAAGTTGCCTACCTGTCTTGCATTCAGAATTTCAAGCATATATTTATAGACAATAGCAATAACTCAAAGGCATCAAACTGATTAATTTGAATATCATGCTACACAAACACACACGTATAAACTCTAGTATATGAATTTGATACTTAAAAAAGAAATAGTTATTAAAACAATAAAGGAGAGAAACTGAAATCTTTAAAAGTAGCACCACTTTATATTTGATAAAAACGTAGTAGTAGCATACAGATGCCCTTGTCTCTGGACAGTAGAAGCTGGACTAATAATAGGAATAGTCAGTTTCTAAGATATTAGGATCCTAAACATTTCGGGGCTGAAATGGTATATTTTAAATTAGAAACAAACCAGCATATGTAGAGCTCTTTGTGTCTCTTCCCTAGCTGCTCTGTATTGGAAGCAAGGGGAGAGAAAAGCCCTTCTGAAAGGTTTTGCTGGAAATAAATAAAATATGATAACATGAAATAACCCACTTCTGCTGCCCTGTCTGGCTGAGAATTTCAAAGGGTAGATGAAATGCCCTTTCTCCCACATCTATCTGTACTTATAATGCCACTTTCTCAAAATTAACTGCATTACAGACGGTGGTTCTGCTCTACAATGAATATAGATATAAACATTTGTAAAATGCTACACGATTTGTGACTGTGGGTCATTATTACAGTTGTGTCATCATTTTAGAGATATTGCAATGAATGACCACAGTGGACAAAAAAGCAGTGGAAGTGGGAGGGATGGATCCTGGATTTTGGGTGCATTTTTTAAAGTTAGCCCATTTGAGCTACTTGAATTCAAAAATTGATGATGTACCATTTCACCCCTTTGAAGGTTACAAACAAACAAACAGACACAAGAGTTTTAATACTATATAGACGAGGGCAGGGATGTCTGAAGGCTTTAAGTAAGAAAAAAGCATATTAGCTATCATACTACATGCTTCATCACATGTATATATATGCAACATCATGATACATGACATTGCTTTCACCGCTTCCCTCCTCTCCCCTGTCTTCCCATGGACAATTTGTGTGTAGAGTTGCTTCAAGCCATTTTGCTGCCCAAGAAAGCCTAACCCAAAGATTCCTTGGCCTTTACCAATTGTCGTTCTCCATCTATACTAAACTGTACAGGAGCTGCATGTTATAGATGTACATTAACATAATATTTGGGCAATTCAGAAAATGTTACACTATAATAAAAGAGTTAGCTTGGGATCATGGCTCGGTACTATGTCATAATGCAGTTTGTTGGGTTGCATGAATCCAACAGTTGTGGTTTGTAAATTCTGGCTTATGATTTGTACAAAAAGAGACAATGATAGTTTATTTAACCAAAGCTGTTTAAACAAACTTGGTTTAGCTTAATGTATGATTAAGCAAATCTTTGTGGATTTGCAGCTGTTGTCCAGCGGGAAACTGATAGAACCCAGTTTAAGCCCTGAAAGGGAAAAATGTGCAGTTCAGCAATAAAAATTTCAATCAATTCCTTGGAAAGGAGTTCCATAGATCTCTGAGTTCATTATTCTCTTTTTTTCCTGAGCCTTTCTGATTTCTTATTCATGATTGGTCATTTAAAGCAGGTATCCTGGTTGCTGATTGAATGATTTTCCCAAAGCAGAGGCAAGATACTGGAGGTTGTTCCAGGAAGAATGAAAGAATGTGTTTGTTCCTTATTACAAAGAAATCATGACTATCTCAGAAGAAGCTGTTGACTTTTCCTATCTCTAATTTCAACATTACAAGAATGCATTTCAGTTGTTTTATGTTGGAGTATCTGTGTTGCTGGGCTCCCAAGACAATTTCAGAGAAACCTACATGAAAAGGGGATTGTAAATATTGACATAGTCTGTTGCTCAGATGTAAAAAAGTATTTCTTCTTGCTTCTACTTGAAAATAAGTTTGTGTTCCCAAAGTTTATGGAAACTGTGGTAAAATATTAATTACCCAATATCTTGTTAACTTCAGAATGTGTTTTGATAAAAGTGTGAACGAAAAGTAAGGCTGGACAGTGCCCCAGCTTCAGTCCCAAAAAGCGTGTTTTGGAGTAGCCATAGGGGTGAAAGCATAGCTCCAGAGGCATAGCCACATGACCTCTGGAAAAGATATGGCTGCTTTAAAGAGTTATAGACAGCCAGGTGCTAGGTTTGTACTCTTGCATTCTCTGAAGATGGAAGGTTTTAAATCACACTTCTCAGCATTTGCAAGGGTAACATTTTAAAATAATATACAGTTCTTTAGAGAAGAATCTAGGCTGAAACCAAAGTATCTTAATGGAAAGAGACCTTTCAAGGTGGCAAAGCTTGATGTTTGATGCAAAACAGGTCAGATCCAGAGGATACAAAAAAGCTGCAACCATCAAGTACCTATACGTGTATTAAGAACATTAGCAATTCTTCGAGTTTCAGCAATTTTTTATAGGTAATGTATAAATTAAGAGAAGTATACCAGTTGAAGCAAGTTTTGTATAAAGCATATCTTATAAATTAAAAGAAGAGGAAGGATATTCTAAAAGTAAGAAAACATTGCATAATATTCTAATCCAGGAGTCCCCAATCTCAGGGTTGCAGCCCACTTCCAGGCTGGGCCTGTTAGATTTGCATCAGAGCAGCTCCCAAGCTCATAACAGAGTGCTCGAGCTGAAGGCTTGTCTGTGACTACTGCAGCAAAGGACCCAGCCAACCAGAGGCAGGGTTTTCCCTTTTTACCTTCATTTCTGACATTTTACAAGAACAGTTCAAAGGTGACATTCAAACCTGCATACATAACAGGGCCTAGTCACAACTGGGCCGCACAGCCGATAATCTGTGTGCATGTGCAACTCAACATGTGTGAGTGGTGGGCTGATGAGGTTGCACAGTGGTGGTCAGTGCCCACTGCTTCACATAACATAATTTTCATATGTGTGAGCTATCCTGTGCTAGTGCTGCATGAGGGGCCTGCTCAGCTGGCATATACTCACATGCCCAATGTGTTCCTCCCAGCTTAGGAAAGATTCAAGGTTTTGGTATTGACATTCAAAGTCCTATGAGACATGGGTCTGGGCTACAGGAATCTACTGCCGGCATCGAATACTGCCCTGTATGCGAGCTCACAGGCAGGGGCTCCTCAGCATGCCGTCTGCACCCAGGGTGCGTTTGGCGGTGGCAGGGGGCCCTACTCTGTGGTGGCTCCGGCTCTGGGAACCAACTACCTCTGGGGCTCCGCCTGGCCCCTGACCTCCGCACTCCGCCAGCGACTTGAAAACCTGGTTGTTTGAGCAGGCTGCACTGTGCTGACTCCTCGTTGGGGGGGGGTTCATTTTTATATTTAATTATAATGGGTTTTAGTTTTAATTTGGCTTGGTTAGTTTAATTCTATTTTAGATAACTAATTTATTGTACTGGTTTTAATTGTGAGCCGCCCTGAGTCCTTTTCGGGAGAGGGGGCGGCATACAAGTCAAATTAATAAATAAAATAAATAAATAAAAACTCCAAGAATTTCCAACAAATCCAACACTATTTGAAAATTGTCATGTTAGTGAATTATGGCCCATTTTTCAAACAGTTTGTGGATGTCTTTTCTGGGTTTATAAAATTACCTTAGTTTCAAGGGAGGTTGTAATACTCTTGTTGTAAAGGATCAAAAGACACCATCAGACATGACTAAGACATGTGTCTAAGCCCTGTGGCTTCTGACATTTATCTGAATGTGAGGCAAAAAAAACCAGAGGGCTCAGCTGTTCCCAAACAACCCTTGTATGATGGACATGTTTTCTTGCCTGCAGGAATAGATAAAATAGTGTGTGGGTAGTTAGAACATTGGCCTTTCCCTTTGAGATTGCTAAATTCATGACAGGACACTATCACCAGACAAAACCTTTTTCTACTTGCTTTTCAAGCAGCCTAATTGTTCTTGCAGTTTTGCTGTAATTACCTTTGGGGTTTGTGTGACCCCCTCTTTTGGTTTGGCAAACACCTGTGTGAATGACTGATTGCATTATACTGTTGATCCAATTGTGTAGCTGTTAGCAACCAAGAGCATGCCATTACTGCCATGTAAGCCTGACATTTGCTCTAAGACAGGAGGGTTAATTCAACTGTCATCCTGATGCGGTGGATATGTCTAGGGAGTTTAAGATAACTTCTGCAGTTACTGTGGTGTGCTTTTCTTCTTCCTTTTAAACAAATACCTTCAAAGTCTGTATGTTTTCAAATTGGCTGGCTGCATCATTCTCATACTTCTTAGAATAGGATCAGCCCTTTGAAAAAGATTAATAATTGGGAACTAAACAGCTTGGAGAAGATCCAATAAATCTGGATAATTAGAAGTTCAGATGAACAAGGAATGAAGGCAGATTAAGCATTGCCGCTGTCGTCTCCAATGGGTTTTCAACTACCAGGGGAAATTGACCTTGTGAGTTTGCTGGAGGTCTGACATTGAACGTTTCTTGCCACCTTTGTACCTATCTAGAGCAGGGGTCGCCAACCTTTTGGACCTCAGGGACCACCAAATTCATAATTTTAAATCCCAGGGACCACTAACCAATTCTGTGGGCATGGCCTAATTTGTGGGTGTGGCTTGGTGGTCATGTGACTGGCTGGGCATAGCTTGTATGTAAATATTATATTTATATAAATATTGAATTTTTATAAAACAACATTTACCCAAAATCAGGCAAAGCAGGAAGGCAGATTGAGTTGCTCACAGAATCACAGATTCATTCAGAGATCTATCTATCTGCCATCGCGGCAGCTCAGTCTCACATTTTGCTTGCGTGAGTCTGCACTGAATAATAGAACCTTCAGTCCTAAGGGAGGTTCGGTTGTGCTTAAAAGCAGAGCTGAAGATCTAAAGACTAGCTAGAAAGCAAGAAATCCAACCATTTCCTGCTTCCTAGCTAATCTAAATCTCCCGGCACAGCAGAACAGCTGATGGTTGGAAAAAAGAAAAATAGCAATTTAGTAGGCAAGTGAATGGGTGGGGAGGGTTCCTGCAGGCCATGTGGGTGGTGCAGCGTTGTGTTTCGGCGCAGCCTGGATTGCTTTGGGGGGGTGCTCTGGGAGTGAGATTTCTCTGCAGCCCACCAAAATTTTCTCAAGGCCCACCAGTGGGCCGTGGCCCACCACTGAGGGCACTTCTCTCAATAATGATGGATTGACCCCCAATAACATCTGAAATTAGGATTCCAGAAAGGCCCACCAAAATGGAGAGCCAGTTTGGTCTGGTGATTAAGGCATTAGGCTAAAAAGTAAGAGACCATGAGTTCTAGCCTTGCCTCAACCATAAAAGCCGGGTACTGTCAGGCCAACCCACCTCATAGGGTTGTTGTTGCAGAGAAAAAAGAGAGGGAGGAAGGAGTATCGTGTGTGTGTTCCCCCTTGAATTATTTGTAAAAACAATGCAGGCGGGATACCTGTGAGACCGCCTTCTGCGACCTTATGCCTCCCAGTGCCCAGTTAGATCTCACAGGGGGGGCTTGCTCCAGATACCGTCGGCCAGTTAATGTCGGCTGGCGGGTCCACGGGCTAGGGCCTTCTCTGTGGCGGCGCCATCCCTCTGGAATATGCTCCCCGCGGAAATAAGAACCATCCCAAATCTACTTGCCTTCCGCAAAGCTGTTAAGACCTGGCTTTGTCAGAGGGCATGGCATTGAGACCTTGCTCTTCCCCCATGTATGTTTTGGATTGGTATGAATGAGTTTTTGTTTTTATATTGTATAGAAATTGTTTTTATCCTTTTGTGCGCCGCCTCGAGTTCCCCATTGGGGGAAGTGAGGCGGGATATAAATTTAATAAATAAAATAAAATATAAATAACTAAATAAATTAAATCATTGCTCTCATGTACTGGCATTTAAAATTAAAAATTCATGGAAATGTTTTCAGCTGTAGGTTTCTACAGCAAGTACCCTAAACTAGGTGCAAACATTTAGCATGGAACTATTATCTGTATAAAAATGGAAGAAGAAAAAGAAAATTCTTGGGAGGATAAAGTTTGTTGAATCTAGGTTTCCCCACAGCTTAAATAACAACTTCGGGTGCCTAATAACAATCTATAAAAAAGGAAATGAATAAATAAAAAAGGGGTGCAGGATTGAAATTTGAGATGGATAGAATCATAATGAAAACCCCTTTATTTAAATGAGGTTAAATCTCCAGCAGCAGATGAACCGCACCCTAAGTTATTCAAGGAATTAGAGGTGGTTTGATTGAATTCTTACATTTTTCAGAAATCCTGGAGAACTGATGAATTGCCAGATTTTAATTATTTTATTTTGTTTTTCTTAACCATTTATCTAGCTGCACAATACAGTCAAGATGACTTTGAGTAGTTTACAAAACACACACACACACACACAAACTAATACAAAAATATAATGCATATACCTACAAAGAATAATGAAACAATAAAGCAATAAAAAAAACAATCTGAACAGCTATAACGCCATAATCCAATTGGGGCTATAACATATCATGAACCATAGGCTGGTGAAAATGATGTAGGAATGCAAATCGATTTTTTACAAAAAGAAGAAAAGCAGATCCAGCAAACGATCAACTAGTCAATCCGACATAAATATCTGGGAAATTGCACATCCTTAAATGTAGCATGGCAAATATCAGAAGAAGCTTGTCCATGTAATCTTATCTTCTTTGTTAACTGGGTAACGCCCTTAATAGATTGTGGGAATGATGTAGCCTAATGCGTCTTGACTTCAGCAAATTTGACAAAATAACTCATGGCATGCTGATTACTCCACCAGTTAAATATGGATTAGACATGACAAATATAATTGCACAGTTGGCTTAAGAATCATACTCAAATATGAACACCAATGGTTCCTCCCCAAACTGTAATAGAACATGGAGTGGTTGCCTATAGGGCAGGGGTTTCAAACTTGATTTCATTGAGGGCCGCATCAGGGTTGTGCTTGACTTTGGGGAACCAGGGTGGGTGTGCCAGGGTGGGCATGGCCAGTCCAATGTCACTGGTGCCTGTGGTGGCCCGAGCACTCTGCTAGCAAAAACGGGCTCCCAAGCTCCATTTCCGGCTGTGGCCTCCTGCAACCCTCTACCAGCGAAAACAGCTCAGGATGCCTGCATGTGGCCCTTCCGAGTTCCATTTTCACTGGCAGAGGCACCATGGGCCACTCCTTCGCTGTTTCCAAGGCGGCCTCACAGGCCAGATCTAAGCACCCCGTAGGCCGGATACGGCCCATAGGCCTTGAGTTTGACACCCCTGCTCTAGGGTCCATCATGGGACTTCTCTTCAATACTTTTATAAATGTCTTGGATGAATAGGTAGAGGGAATTGTTAAACTTGCAGGTGATACACAATTGCACAAAAGAGCAGTGTGCCCGATCCATGTTAAAATATTTATAAAAGCAATGCAGCAGATGGGTAGTCTTGGCACATAAAAATTCCCACCACTGTGAGTGCTAGCATTGTGCAATACACACACATTTTTTTTTAAAAAAAATTGCTTTAAACCTTGATCTCTTGCTGAACTCCTGAAAACCTCTTACAAAACCCCAGCTAGAAAAGACTGGTTAATGGAACAGGTTGAAAGTGAGCAGAATGAAATTTAACAAGAGAAGTGCAAAGTCCTTCACTGAACAAACAAAAACCAAATGCACAGCTAATAGGCTGGTGATACCTGATGATAATAAATACTAATGAAAAAAAGTGGTTGATACAGAAGATGATTGCAGACTGAATAGGAGCTTGCAGGATGAGGTGGCTACAAAAAATGCATTTTTAGCTTTCCTCAACACAAGAACAACTTCTAAACATGACTGTGAATTATAAGTCCTTTTAATTCAGTTTTGGTGAGAACCCATCTTGAGTACTGAGTTCAGTTCAGGCATACCACTTTAAAAAGTATCCTGCACACCTGGGAACATGATTTACACTTTTGCTTGAATTTTTGGTGTTTATTTTGGGAAAAAACTGCCTTTTAGCAAACAATGGGTTGGGTTAATGACAGCAGCACTTGCTTAATGACTACAGCTTTTGTTAACAATCACATTTGCTTAATACCCATTGCCAAAAAGTGCATAAAATTAGGCATGGTGACATGATAGCCTGCTATCATCACGACTTAAGATCAACATTGTGGGTTCAGATTGTGGGTTTCTGTGGTTGTAAGTCAAGAGCTACCTGTACTTAGTATGTGGTTCCTTCCTTGATGGTTCCTTGGTTTGGATATTGTTTCTTCTTGTGGTGTTTACTGTCTCTCTTCCAGAGGTGGTACTCAGCAAGTTCTGACCAGTTCTGGAGAACTGGTAGTGGAAATTTTGAGTAGTTCAGAGAACCGGCAAATACCACTTCTGACTGTCCCCACCCCCATCTGTTCTCTGGCTCCTGAGTCCCAGCTGATCGTCTGGATCTTCTTTTGTTGCCCTGCACAGGAGAACGGAGCTGGAAAGCAGGTTAGTGGGGTGGAGAAGGAATGGGGATTTTGCAGTAACCTTCCCCCAGGAGTGGAATAGGAATGGAGATTTTACAGTATCCTTCCCCTGCCTTGCCCACCAAGCCATGCCTACAGAACCGTTAGTAAAATTTTTGAATCCCACCACTGCTCTCTTCCCTCCTTATCCGGGTGGTGGCTGCCAAGAAGGATATGCTCTGGGTTGTTGGTTTGTTTCATTCCTTGATTTTGGTTGTAACATTCTTTAAATGTAGAAGGGCCTTATTTCTATGTGTCTTTGGATGGCTGATTTGTCTGAATATCAAGCTTGCTAGAATTCTCTGGCATTTTTGGAGTTGGCTTGGTCTACAATATCAACAGTTTCCCAGTAGAAATTATGGTTGAATTGAATTTGTCTATGTGTTGAGAGATTAGTGAATTTTTATTATGTCTTCTGGCTCCTAATTGATTTTTGTCAATGCATTTACCTGCCTGTCCTATATACCTAGTGGCTATTTTATTCCTTATCTTGTATATAGTAAAAACAGATGACTCCTGGTTTTAATTATTTGATACTGCGTCATTAGCTTTGCTTAGGATATATTGGAGCAATTTTGTTTTTGTTTATTTGTGTGCCACAGTGGCACTGAGAGATTGTAGTAGATGATTGGTTGTCTTAGAAATGTTTTTGATGTATGGGAGAGAGATCCTTTTCACTGGTTTGAATGATTATGTTGTGACAGGATGTATAGCTGGACACTTAATTTTTTTTATTTATGAATTTTTTAAAAAATTCATATTTATATCCCGCCCTTCTCCCAAGACTCAGGGCGGCTTACAGTTTTTTTTTTTGGGATACAACCCAATGCGCTCAGCAACAGCCTTCATTCCATTGTATATGCCTGCTCATTACTAAGCGGCATTTTTACAAAGTCAGCTTATTGCCCCCAACAATCTTGGGTCCTCAATTTACCTACCCTGAGAGGATGGAAGGCTGAAATGAACCATTTGCACTGGGACTTCTCTCAGGTGGTACGTGCGTGTATGTGTGTGTGTGTGTGTATCCATATCTCTGGGGTACAATATGTTATTGAGGGAATTTGTGATATGTTTATTCTTTCATTCACAGGACCTGTCACTTTAAATTGTCTTCACTTGGCTTCAGGATTTAATATTTCTTATTTTCCACTCTGAGTATGGCTGCTAATGATTTCACATCTCTGTGGAACAGGAAAACTAACTCCATTTCTGTGTCTCAAAGGAATCTGTAAACAACAATTGAGCATTCACCTGAAATTCACTTAAATTTTGTTAAACTGCTAACAGTGATCTCAACTGACAGAATGAAACAGCAGCAAATATAGTGAAGCGAGAACAGAAATTAAAGGGAACTATCTGTAAATAGCCTCTTGGAAGAGACCTGTGGAAGAGTTACAATTCTGAATGGAGTAGGCATCTGACTTTTTGAAAAGGGGTTACACAGACCTTCAGTTTCTTTCTTTCTTTCTTTCTTTCTTTCTTTCTTTCTTTCTTTCTTTCTTTCTTTCTTTCTTTCCTTCCTTCCTTCCTTCCTTCCTTTCCTTTCCTTTCTTTTCCTTTACTTTTTTCTTTTTCTTTCTTCCTTTCCTTCCTTTCCTTCCTCTCCTTTGTCTTTCTCTCCCTTCCTTCCTTCCTTCCTTCCTTCCTTCCTTCCTTCCTTCCTTCCTTCCTTCCTTCTACCTACCTACCTACCTACCTACTTAAACATACATACATGCACATAGATTGACACAGGGCTTGAGTTAGCCAACAGATCTTTAGCAGAGAGAATAGTAACTCAGAAAATAATTGCATAGTTTGCAATGCAAGCTCAAAACTGAATCTGTGACTTCTTCACTTAATAAGAATAGATAGAATGCATCAAAAGAAAAAGTTTCTAATTGTGGCTCTAAGGAGGCAAAGTTGAACTAGTTGGGGAATTCATTTCAGCTACTATGTGTTTCTTTGAAAATATAATGGTAACGCTGGTGTACAATAATAAGGTATCAAACGTGGATACCTAACCTTAACAAATTTAGATAATGGATAATTATAAGAGAATAAATATACATACAGGTAGTCCTCGACTTACGACACTAATGGAGCCTGCCCATTCAAGTCGGAAGTCGAGGACTATGTTAAATGAAGCACCTAACTAACCACCTCCCTCTCCTGTGTTTCCCCAATGCATTCATTAAGTCATTAGGTAGAGCATAGGGTGACTCAGGGATGGGAGAAACCACCTAGGGAGGCCTAGTGCAGGCACAGGCACCTCCAGGGTGCCTCCCCCACCTCTAAGATACCTCATGCTTTGCCTCCTGCCCCTTGGTTCCCCCAAATCCCTATGGGCCTCCTCCCTACCCCATCCCATCACCATTTGTTTACTTTTGATGAGCTCAGGAAGTCAGGGTAGAGAAGGCCGTTCCCTCACTGGGCCATGTGGCACAATCAAGAAGAAGAAATCTGGTTACTTTTGCTTCCATTTCAATCCTTTCCCCTCCAGCCAGCATAAACTAAGGGGTGTGCATAAGTGCACCATCGTGCCTCCCGTCCCTGTCCTATTGTCCCCATTTATTCGTACCTATTTCCTGTATTCTTACTCATGTTGATACTTATATCTATTATTTTGTAAGCGATTGACAAATCAAATCCAATAAATAAATAAAATAAAATAAACTACGACGATTTCTTCTTAGCTCCCTCTGCCCTAGTTTTACGCTAGTGATGCTAAGAAGAAATTGCAGCTATTTTGGCTTCCTTGCAAGCCTTTCCTCCTCAGCCAGCATAAATTGGTAGTGATTTACCCTGGCTGGGAAGGAAAAGATTGCCACAGAGGCTTCGTTCTACCAGCATAAGACTAGCATAAAGCTAGAACTGGCAGCTCAAAGAAGAAATCATGCCTATTTTGATTCATTGCAAGCCTTTCCTCTCCAGCCTTCATTAATTGGCTTGATTTCTTAACACCACCAGCTCTAGCTTTACGTTAAGCTTACGCTGTGGGGTTAAGAAGAAACCGATTAATGATGGCTGGAAAGGCTTTCAAGGATCCAAAATAAGCATGATTTCTTCTTATCGCCACCAGTGCTAACTTTACACTAGTCTTATGCTAGTAGAGCAAAGAAGAAATCCCATCTCTTTTGCGGTATTCACTCTTCAGATGACCCACAATCCAATATTCATTGTCAGCTGTTCTTTGCTACACATTATTTCACAATGTTGACCTTAAAAATGCAATAAGAATCACGTTTACTGTTAAACCTGGATGATTGCTTTATTGTAATAATTACTCTTAAACTCACCTAATCCTATCTTGAAAACTTGAAGGAATTATCTAAGTAATGGTGCAGCATATTAAGTAGGTTCCCAAGTAATTTCATCACATTCTTCTCCATTAGATGGAGATGTCTTCTATCTCTACTTAAATATAGCTATTGCTGTATTTCAATTAGGGTGTGCAAAATATGCGTTCATTTGTATGAGTATGCATATCTTCTTTTATCTTCATCTCTGGTACCAGCCCTACCTGAAACTGAGCTTCAATTTTTTTTCACATTTATCAAAAGCCTAAACCCTGTGGAATGAATTAATAGAGAGTATTCAAAGAGAGCATTTGTTTTGAAGGCACGTTAATGCAAAACCTGGCCGAATACATTCAGGCTATGGAAGGTGTTAAGTTCGCATAGAGAGGCAGGACGCGGAGTGCTTCAGCTCTTAGTTTATTGTGACTTCAGCTCAGAATGGACCCGAATGGCTCAGCCACGGCAGCTATTTATAGCCCGGCTGCCGCGGCTGCCAGCCAATCAGAGTGCAGGGTTTTCCCGCACTTTTACAACCAATGCTTTCAAACACTTTACAACAATAACCAATCATTTCAAACTCTGCATACATAACAGAAGGAACACAAGGAAATAGCAAGGCCAGATGTAGAAAAAAAACACCTTGTTCCCACCCTATATTTTAAAAGCCTTGGCAATCTTTTCCTCCCCTGCCTGGATAAAATCACTACTGATTTATGCTGGCTGGGGAGGAAAGGCTTGCAAGGAAGCCAAAACAGGTGCAATTTCTTCTTAGCATCACTAGCGTAAAACTAGTGCAGAGGGAGCTAAGAAGAAATAGTAGTCTATGCTGGCTGGAGAGGAAAGGATTGCAACAGAAGCAAAAGTGACTGGATTTCTTCTTTTTGATTGGGCCACATGGCCCAGCGAGGGAGCGGCCTTCTCTAGTCTGATTTCCTCAGCTCAACAAAAGGTAAGTAAGTGAATAGTGATGGAGTAGGGGTGGGGAGGAGTGCATGGAACTGAGTATGTTGGCAACATAGTATGTTATTCAATGCTGCAAGTTCCGGTAAAACCAGAGGTGGTATTCAGCAGGTTCTGACCAGTTCTGGAGAACTGGTGGCAGAAATTTTGAGTAGTTCGGACAACCGGTGGTAACCTTCCACCAGGAGTGGGGTGGGAATGCTGCAGTATCCTTCCTTCCCCTGCGGTGGGGTGGGAATGGAGATTTTACAGTATCCGTCCCTTGCCATGCCCACCAAGCCATGCCCACAGAACCAATAGTAAAAAAAATTGAATCCCACCACTGGGTAAAACTGTAAAAAACAAGCAATGGTATGTGATTATAACATGAATAACAACTAGAGCCACGCTCCATAAAGGAGACCTTGTACACCGAAGTAGAATGTGGCCTACTTACAGTCTAGGCCAAAAATATAACTGCCCCTATACCCCTCCAGAACTTAAACTGCCTAAAGGTGTGTCAGGATACGCTGCTCACCTGCGACATCTCCAGTTGGGTTGAGATTGCAGCTCAAGAACTGTGAATGGCTTGTCTGAATGAAAGATGGAGGCTGGAATGGCCTCACTTCTCTTTCCCATCATGCTTTGTAACAAAAAGTGGCAAGGCAGGAAAGCAGAAGTAAGTAATAACCCTGAACACTTCCTTATTAAAGGAATAAATATGCTGCATCTATTTTGGCCTGTCAGCTCAGGATTGCTATACTTTACCTATAAGCTATAAAATAACCCTGTCGTGCCAGAGCAGCAAATGCTGTGGGGATAGAACCCATTATATGAAAGAAAATATAGGAACAGTATCAAGGGGTTACAGAAAAGGCTAAGGTTAAAGGAATCTTCCAGAACCTCACAACCACCAAACAACTGCTTAAATCAGTTAGATCATTGTAGTATCTGCTACAATTAACCCTTCCCTGGATATGTAGGACTGCTTAGTTCAACAAATTGTTGGTGGCAGAAACATTGTGCCAGGTGAGTGTGATTCAGACTCGAAGAAAAAGAATTTGGAGCTCACACGTATCCCCTTGAATTATCGCTTGTCCAGCCTTGTTTATGTGTTTATATAACAACTTTATCTCTCTAGCAGTAATCAGCCAGTTTGCACTTAATTAAAGATTGTCAGCTTGCTCAAGCATCTCATATTAGCAAATTTAATTCTTGTTCTGTTCTTGTCTAGTGGTGCTGTCTATGAAAACCCCTCTCCAGCCCATGTTCATCTTTAGCTAAGCTAGCCAACATAACCTAGACAGCATAAAAGCAAACCCAAGGCTTTTAAAATATAGGGTGGGAACAAGGTTTTTTTCCCTACATCTGGCCTTTGCTATTTCCTTGTGTTCCTTCCATAGCCTGAATGTATTCAGCCAGGTTTTGCATTAACGTGCCTTCAAAACAAATGCTCTCTTTGAATACTCTCTATTAATTCATTCCACAGGGTTTAGGCTTTTGATAAATGTGAAAAAAAAATTGAAGCTCAGTTTCAGGTAGGGCTGGTACCAGAAACGAAGATAAAACAAGATATGCATACTCATACAAATGAACGTATATTTTGCACACCCTAATTGAAATACAGCAATAGCTATATTTAAGTAGAGATAGAAGACATCTCCATCTAATGGAGAAGAATGTGATGAAATTACTTGGGAACCTACTTAATATGCTGCACCATTACTTAGATAATTCCTTCAAGTTTTCAAGATGGGATTAGGTGAGTTTAAGAGTAATTATTACAATAAAGCAATCATCTAGGTTTAACAGTAAATATGTGATTCTTATTGCATTTTTAAGGTCAACATTGTGAAATAATGTGTAGCAAAGAACAGCTGACAATGAATATTGGATTGTGGGTCATCTGAAGAGTGAATACACTGAGAACTTTTTCATTTAGATGTCTCTGTAGGCATCATGAAGATTTTCTCAGAGTCATAGTGACTCTGTCAACAGGCTATCAAAAAAGTACTTTTGAATTTCTTTTAAATTGCTTTCTGTTATTCTAGGAAAAGAAAATGAAAAAGGTCTAGCTTAGCTGTGATTGAAAACTCTGGAATCATTCATGTTTGATGGATTAATTTCTCTTCTAGGCTGAATTTGGTGGTGTGATGTGATATAATCAGGCTAGAATCATGGAACAGCTGCTTCAAGTAAAAACCAACCCTCCTGTGGCCAGAATCAACTTCAAGAAAACTGATTTCAGCAGCCAACCTGGAAACAAAACAAAGTTTCTGAGATCATCCTTAAATAATGAGCACTCCTGAGCTTAGAGAGAGAGTTATCCTCTTCCTCAGTTTAACTTTTGGAGCAATTAATTATTTAATCTCTTCTCTTTCCCCTTCGGATGATGACCCACGTCTATCATTGTACAAAAGGAATAATAAAGGTGATTTCAGCACCAGAAGAAGTAATTCATGATCTATAACTATCTGTGTGCAAACCTGGGAAGTCCCAGATCTTTGTACGGTGTTGAGGGAGAGATATGAATTATCACACTCCTTCCATGTACTCTATGAGCAAACAGTTTGAAGACATTCATTCAAGGGTTAAGTACTACATTAGCCACTCACAGGCTGCTTTTATATAGCTGGGTCTTGACTTCCTACTATAAGATATGTACAGCCAGATAGCAACTCTGCAGCTCCTGACATTTGTAGCTCCACAAATCGCTGAATGTCTAGCTATAGCCTCTGATGATGGCTTGAATTGGATGTCACATGAAGTTACTACTGTGAAATGGAGCTTTGGCACCATAGAAGCAGTTTCACAATAGTGGTAGCCACAATAGAGCACAGTACTAAAACAAGAAATGAAGCAGAATTCACCCAAAGGTTCAGCATGATGTTATTTCAAATGAGAACTGAAGACCATTGGGCAAAATAACAGCCAGACTCTGTTCATTACAATGCCCATAAAAATTAGGCTTTATTTCTACTGCCTGTCTTCCTAATGACATCTAATAAAGAGACTACAAATGCTTTCTTTCCTAGCAATCTCTCTACAGATAGTGCTGCATCTATTCTGAAACCCAAGACTCTATTCAAATAGATAAAGTACAATTATGTAGGACTGACTTTATTGATTTCAGTTAGAATTCTGTGGATCATTGTTGCCTTCTATTCTTTTTGCTTCTCACATATTTTTTTTTATCCTGAGCACTTGGCAGTGAATTTAATATAATCTTATATTCCAGGATTATAGAGTTACAAAACTACCACTTTTCTTTTTTTCCTTTCAGTCTCATAACAAGTCTTGAAATGTATAGTCTACCAATAAAATACTTCTAAAAAATACAGAAAAACTATTAGATGTAAACATCTTTTAAAATATACTTTTTAAGGCTGAGAGAATTAAAAAAAATGTATATCCTTGGCACTTAATAGAGAAATGCAGATATTTGATGATTTCTCCTTTAATATATTTATTTATTTATTTATTTATTATTTATTAATGGGACTTATATGCGAGCCCATCTCCGAACTCGAGGCTTACACAATAAAACAAACACAATAAATATTTAAAAAAGAATTAAATTAATGGTCCCAATTAATACAAAACTTAAAAACCACAAAATCAAAACACCCACCCATGGGTCACAGCCCTGCTTGGTCAAATAACCAGGTCTTCAAGTCATGGCGGAAGGTCGGAGGTCAGGGGCCAGGCGGAGCCCCAGGGGTTGGTTCCAGAGTTCAGGGACATGACAGAGTAGGCACGCACGTCGTGGGACGCCAGCCGGCATTGCCCGGCTGATGGGACCCCAAGGAGTCCCTGTCTGTGACTTGTTACAGGCGGTTAGTATTCGTCCGGCAGCAGTCTCTCCCTTAAATAATAAGGACCCATGTCATGTAGGACTTTGTATGTTAAAATTAAAACCTTGAATCTCACCGGAGGGCAACGGCAACCAATGCAGGCAGCGCAGGAGGGGCTAACATGGGAGAACTGGGAAACTCCATCACCGCCAGCGCCGCATTTGCACCAGCTGCAGTCTCGGATGGTATGCAAGGGCAGTCCTAAATAGAGAGCTTGCAATAGTCGAGTCGCGAGTAACAAGGGCATGAGTGACTGTCATAGGGCATCCCGGTCCAGGAACAGGCTGAAGACCAGCGGACCTGGGCAAGGCCCCCCTGGCGGCGGCTCCCACCTGCTCCTCAACTGGGCAGTGCATCCAGGAGGACCCCAGGTTCCTCGCCCTCCACAGGGGCAACACCACTCCCCTATGGTCAGCGATGGACATTCAAACTGGAGCGGATGCGGTATGTACAACCACTCAGTCTTGGCGGGTTGAGTCAAGCATGTTGCCGTCCATCCAGATTCGTACGCATCCAGACAGCGAGTCATCACAGAGAGAGGGCATCACTGATCTGGTTTGGGGTGGAGATATACAGTTGAGTATCATCCGCATATTGATACCTCACCCCAAAACCACGGATGATCTCACCCAGCTTTCATGTAGATGTTAAATAAGAGGGGGAGAGGACGACCCTGAGGGACCCACAAGTGAGCCTTGGGGGCGACCTCTGCCCCCTGCCAACACTGATTCGACCACCCATGAGGTAGGAGGAGAGCCACGAAGAACAGTGCCCCACCCCCAACCCCACAAGGCGTGCAAAAGGATACCATGGTCGATGGTATCGAAAAGCCGCTGAGAGGTCTAATAGGACCAGGACAGAGGAAAAACCCTGTCCCGTGCCCTCCAGAGATATCATCAACAGTGCGACCAATGCCGTCTCCGTGCTGAAACCAGGCCGGAAGCCCGATTGGTGCGGATCGAGTAGTCCGTTTCCTCCAGGAAAAGCGAAATTGCCGGGCCACCACACTCTCAACAACCTTAGCCAGAAGCGAAGGTTGGAGACTGGAGAGTTGTCTGGGTGGGATCAGGGCAGGCTTCTTCAGGAGGGCCTCATCACACGCCTCCTTCAAGGCGGAGGGAAAGACACCCTCTCTCAAGAAGCGTTGACAACTGCCGGATCCAGCCGCCGAGTGACCTCCCTGGCGGCATAAGCCAACCAGGAGGGGCGGGTCCAACAAACATGTGGTGGAACTCAGGCGCCGCATAATCCCGTCCACTTCATCCTCGCAGGATCGAACTCATCCCAAAAGCGTAATGGCCAGACTCCGTATCCCGCTCCTCAACCACTGCAAATCAGAGGACAACCGCTCCGAATCGGAGCGATCTTATCCGACAGATATTGCCCAAATTCCTCAGCCCTTCCCGCGGGTCGGCCCCTCCTCTGGACGAAGAAGGGGCGTGTGACCCGGAACAGGGCCTGGCGGTTATCTGCGGATGCTATGAGAGCTATGAAGCGGAGAGATAAGACATTCTCACGCTCTCATCGCTCCCAGGTAAGTCTAATATGGGCTCTTAACTGGGTTCGTCGGTCTGGGGCGGGTGGCCCTCCACCTGCTCTCTACCCCTTCGACGGCGTTTCATCTCCGGAGCTCCTCTGAATACCAGGGAGCCATTCGGGATCCACGGCGTGTAAGGGGTCGCATGGGGGACAACCCTGTCGAGGGCTTCCACGGCAGGCCGTTGCCAGGCGGTGTAGATCCTCGGCAGAGCCGTGAGTCAGGGAAGAGGGAAGAGGCCCCAGCTCCGTCTGGAACCGCTCCGGGTCCATAAGGCGCCTGGGGCGGAACCACCTACGTAATCATATCTTCCAGGATTATAGAGCTACAAAACTACCACTTTTCTTTTTTCCTTTCAGTCTCATAACAGTCTTGAAATGTATAGTCTCATCTGCTTGTCAACATGACATATATATCCAAATAACACAAAGTGACCAATAAACAACCCTTCCTTCCTATCTTCCTTCCTTCCTTCCTTCCTTCCTTCCTTCCTTCCTTCCTTCCTTCCTTCCTTCCTTCCTTCCTTTATGCTATAATCAATAAATGGTTGCCAAATTTGACTATAGTAATCAAAGCTTTCTATCTCAATTGTGGTGTTATTTCAGATGTGAAAACACATTCGCTTAATTTTTCCACAGTCAATCTTTTGGGAAAGGTATTGTGGAAATGTTCAAAATGTGACATATTCATTTCTTTTCCACTGTGAGCATCTAGAACAGGGGTGTCAAAATCAAGGCCGTGTGGGAAAAGGTCTCTCTGGAAACAGCATGGTGCCTCTTGAAAATGGATTTGGTTTCCAGATCAATTTCGAGGAGATCTGGACAGTGTGTTTTGGGGTGGCTGAGCGAATGGATGGATCTTTATAGGGTGATTGAGATGCTCCAGGGGCTTGTGCAATGTAGTGAGCCTTATGCCTTTTACTATTTCAATGGTGGCAGGTTAATTCTATTATGTCCTAAAAGTCATGTCCTGTCCTTAGAATTTGGGTGGGGGAATGTAAATTCTTAATCCCATCAGCTCCAACCTTCTATAAGTTTTGTTTATAAATAGATTGGCCCAGTCTTCCTGAATTGATACAAAATCTCCACTCCAAAAGACCAGTCTCTTCTGCTTGAGGCTGTTTTCCTATGCAGGGACTGGGGTTGCTTTCTGCCTTTAAGACCATGCTTCTTTATTTCTCCTTTTGGGGAAATGTAATATTCTGCCTCTTTTTAATATTAAGAATAAAGAATATTTTAATCTAGGAAGAGGGGCCTTCCTACATCACTGAACATCTATGTTATAAAATCAATGTGCATTAGAATTTCAGAATAACGTATTTTATCTACAAGAGAAAGCTCTGCCTATTTTCTTTTTCTCTCCCATTGCCAACACCACTGTCCTTTTGGTTAGAAATTTAGTTCTAAATTCTTATTGCAGAGTGGGTTGACATATATACAGATTGAAAGGTCAAGTCTACCAAAAAAATACTTCTAAAGAATATGGAAAAACAATAAGATGTAAACATCTCTTAAAACATACTTTTTAAGTCTGAGAGAATTTTAAAAATGTGTATCTGTGGCACTTAATAGAGAACAGTGCAGGTATTTGATAATTTTCCTGAAGGCAGAGTTATAAAAGGAAAATGCTACTATTGAAAATGCCAACTCCTATCTCATCTCTGATGGTGGGACCACTCCTTGAAGAAAGGTATCAGCAGACAAATGCAGGATCCAACATACTTTGGCTCTTCATCATTGCAGCTGGAGTATTGGATGAATTTAGATGCCTTTTGGATAGTGACCAGGGAGCTTAGCCTGGCTAAAGTAAATTTCTAAGATAAATGTTTTCAGGGAAATTGGGAGCTTTAAAGCAACATACATTTAAACATCTTGCCTACCCAAAACACCAGATTTGTTAGTACAATGGAATTGTTGTCAATGAAAAAAAATCACTTCACAACAACACACAAATTGGAATACTTCAGTGGGATGAATTTTTTTTCCTGTGACTAGAGAAGCATATTGGCCTTAGTCTTGCTCCATATTTTTACAGTCAGCTTACTCTGTAAGTTATCTCAAAATGTGTGCTAAGTGGGTTGCAAAAGTAAGGCGATTAAAATATACACAGAAAAAGTGTTCTCTGGGATAATAATAGGATTACCTTTAAGTATGACAGTCAAAAAGCTTTTCTGTTAAGAGTAATTTTTTAAATGTATATGTTGGTGGAATATCAGCCCAACAGACCATATTTTACAGTCAACTTTTGAAGCCGATTTTTAAAATGCTTTTGCTATAGAGCTAAACCTGGTTTTAACTATCTGATTTCCTATTCTCTTGTTTAGATCCCTCCAATAATTGGTTTCTTGGGGACCAACACAACAAAGGTCTGTCTCATTCATGTGGCTCATTGTCATGATCCCTCCTTTGTTAGAGAGGGAAACAGATGAGTCTGATTATGGAATATGATATGGACATTTTGTCCAGAGCTGTAGCTCAGTCATTTCTCCTTGAAAATATCCCTTTCTGAGTCCCAAAGAATAGATGTTGCACAACAGAATGCAAAAGAGTAAGGATTCAAGTTGACACTTTTGGAGTAAAAGCTCAAGAATTTATCCTGGTTTTAAATCATTAAGTCCTGTATTTTCTCTGCATAAAAGCCTTGGTAGCAAGCAGACATCCTGCAAAAACTAGGTATTTTTGTTATTTCTGTTTCTTAATCCTTCACGAACAACTTGAAGCTGACAGTGGTTGTTTTCATTTCTGCTGACCAATAAAAGAATGCAAAGAGCTTTATTTGAACAGTGGCCTGTTCTATTAATGGTTGTGGAGCAACAAAATCACAAAAGGAATAAATTGCTAGCATCTCGGATTCATGTTTTTAATAAACATTGTACAAATAACAAGAATACCTAGTTTTTGCAGCATGTCTGCTTGCAAAAAAGCAGACAGACAAAACTGAGTGGTTGCTTTGAGGGAAAACTTCTGGGCTGTAAGATAGCATTATTCTTGTAAATCTCTTGCCTGCTGTGTTCCTGAAATGATAGCAGGCTGGCATGTCTTACCATTATTCTTTTTCCTATACATCTGTTCAAGAATGAAGAAGGGGAAGATAAATTCCAAATAATATGTACAACCAAGTTGCTTAAACTCTGTATTAATAGGAAGGGGGGAGTGGGGAGGAAGAGTAATGATTGTTGTATTTCTAGAAGCTGGAAGACAGGTAAGGTCAGAATTCCTGCCAATTGGCAAGCAGACAACCTGACAGCTCAGCAGAACTACAGTGGGTCAGAGGCAAGAACCAGTTTTGCTCTGGTTTCATATACACCGTCCAGAAATATGGGTAATTCATTTCCCAAACCTGCCGACACTGACATCAGAAAAATAAGTTTAAATTTGTGCAAAGCCCTCATGTAAGAGGGCCCAAATATGTGGCTGACTTCCTTGTTCTGTAATTTGCTTAAGTTTGCCAACAAGATTCATGAAGTTTGGTCAGTCTCTTGACTACTTTTTTTTTTGGCACCAGCCAGATCTTACCTGCTTTAGTACAAAAATGGCCCATTAACCATTTGTAGAGGACATGTCTGCAGTGGTGGGATTCAAATTTTTTTACTACTGGTTCTGTGGGCATGGCTTGGTTGCGTGGCATGGCTTGGTGGGTGTGGCAGGGGAAGGTTACTGCAAAATCCCCATTCCCTCCCCACCCCACTAACCTGCTTTCCAGCTCTGTTCTCCTGTGCAGGGCAACAAAAGAAGACCCAGCCAATCAGCTGGGACTTGCGAGGCAGAGAATAGATGGGGCAGGGCTAGTCAGAGGTGGTATTTGCCGGTTCTTCAAACTACTCAAAATTTCCACTATCGGTTCTCTAGAACTGGTCAGAACCTGCTGAATACCACCTCTGCATGTCCTTATGATATTCAGCAGGTTCTGACCAGTTCTAGAGAACCGATAGTGGAAATTTTGAGTAGTTTGAAGAACCGGCAAATACCACCTCTGAGGCTGATCTGCTGCTGAAGCAAGACTAATGTTAGCTGAAGTTATTCTTGCATGCTATTGCCACACAAAACTTCCCATGTAGACGTTGTAGGGTTTGAGGAAAAAGAGATTAGTTATCAACCAGGCTATGGTGAGTGCAGCAGCTCTGCTGTGGGATTTTCTGGTTACTTGGTTATGTGTCTCCATAATCATTTCAGCTGGGTCTGCAAGAAGCACTAACACCCTATTTTCTTCTTTTTGAGGATGAAGTTGGAGGTGGGATTATCGACCTCATGTAAGACTGAATGCATTCACTACTGATATTTCCATTGGCTAAGTCCAAATAAACCTAATTAGTTTCTGTGAGCCTCAGCACTACTTAGGCTAATGAAATAGCACGTTGTTGGTGGAGCCACTTTGGGCAAAGGGACCTGATGGTTTTGCTCTTCCATGGGTTGTTGGTGAGCTTAAAGGGGCCATCTTGAGTACTGTAGGCCAAGAAAAAGAAGAAACTGGCCAGAAAGGAGAGGAAAAAGAAACCAGAATTTTGCCCACCATATTTTTTTCTATAGGTAGATAAAATGAGGGAGTCAGTAGAAAGAAACAGCTGTAGTGTATCTCTTTTTCAGTTGCTCAGTTTTTCATGTGGCCAACCAGCTCACTTCCTGTTGCTCTTGCTGCCAACTGCCTGGCTGTAAGACCTTGGATCTAAGTGGAGTGAACTTCTCAGTCTCCTAGCCAGAAGCCTAATAAGGAGAAGTGTTGCACTGTTGAGAGCTGAAGAAGTCTTTGGAAACTTCTGTGTGGAGGCCTCCTCCCTCCACACACAGGGGCTTCCTTTAATTGGGGCTCTGCTCTTCTGTTGGCTGGAAACCACACATTTCTAAAGAAATCTAACATGGTTTTAAGGCACTGGAAGAAGGGAAGAAGCTATTACAGAGATAACAGTTTGTGTGTGTGTGTGAAGGGGGGAGGGAGAGGGAGGGAGGGAGAGAGAGAGAGAGATTTCTTCCCACCAAGCTGCTTTTTTCCCAGACCGGCCTTGGAGGGAATAATCAAGGGTGGGATTCAAATTTTTTAACAACCGGTTCTGTGGCCGTGGCTTAATTGGTGGGTGTGGCTTGGTGGTCATGTTATTGGCTGGGCATGGCCAACTCAATATCACTCACATTGAGGCACGCATCTCCTCGCCTGGCCTCTCATGACTGTGGGGATGTTGCAACAATCGTAAGTGTGAAAAATGGTCATAAGTCACTTTTTTCAGTGCCATTGTAACTTTGAATGGTCATTCCACACAAGCAAAGTACCACCAAAGGAGGGGAAAAAAACTCCAGAGAAGTTCCTGAGACAGGAAGTCTAGTCCTGCCAAGAATGTAATAAGGGTTAGTGGAGAGTCGGTTTCTGTAAGCAACACCAGAATGTTTTCTTCCTGCCTTACTTACAGGATTAGGCCAGTAATTTTTTCTAACAACCAGTTCTCTGAACTGCTTAGAATGTTAACAATCAGTTCTAGTGAATAGGTGCAAACTGGTAGAATCCTACCCCTGAGAATAATCCATTTGTTGAAGAAGCAGTTTGCCTTTTTTTATAAGGGACAGATAAGTTAGGAATCTGTAAGCAGTTTTTGGCTAAATAGCAAGTGAATAGTATACCCACAATGAAAATCCACTAGCAAAATAGAGCAAAATAAAATATATAACCCAGTGTGAGTTTCCAGTGCCCAACCCCATCCTGGGAGGGGTGGTTATATTTTTCTCTCTGCTTCCTTTCCTCCAATCAAGGACTAGAGAAACCACATTAAAATCCTCCTTTAACCTGGCTGTCAAATTAGTGATTTCAAGACTTTGGAAGGGTTGCATGACCAGAACGATTTACCTCCTAGGGGACTCTATTCCCATTTTCATACTTTGATGCATGCATCCAAAGGCAGAAGGAAATAGATGAATAATTTCAGCCTCATCTCTTTCAGGAAAGTCGTCCATTTGGAGTATGTCCTCCTGAAACTTTGAGAAGGTCCAAAGGTTGAGTTCTGGCTTCTGACCCTTCAGATATGATCAGAGGACATGCATGCACAGAAGCACCAATATAGTACAGCCAATGCTATCTTTGCTATGCCTTAGGAACCATAACTGTGGACCAATACATGGAAATACAGGAAATATAAGTAGTCCTTGACTTAGGAGCATTCATTTAATAACCATTCAGAGTTATGACAGTGCTAAAAAAAGTGACTTATGAACTGCTGTTGCACTTATAGCTCTTGCAGTATCCCTGTAGTTATGTGATCAACATTTGAGCACTCGGCAACTGGCATGTATTTACGATTGTTGCCGTATCCCATCAAGAGAAGGGAGCTGGATTTGCTTAACAATCAAGTAATTGACTCTACCTGGACCGATTATCTTGACCATTCGATCTAGACACGCTTCACTTGGTTTTTGTCATCTCTCTCCTCGAAATTATATGATCTAAATCTGCGGACCTATAGCTGCAGAATTGCAGGGCCTGAGGGATTCCCCTCTATCCCGAGTGTGGCCTACCTTGATGACAGATCTTGGGATCCCGAGAGGTGGCATCGCACGGATAAGGGTAGGGGTCATGGGCGGAATGATAAGAGGGATGCCAAGACCTCTTTGTTAACTTTTTAAAATAAATTTTTGAGGGGTCTAGGGAGGGGGGTGGGTACCCAGACTTGGGTGGAGCCTGATGGAGCCCCACTAGGATGATCGCAGTCCAGGTTGGAAATGGGTCATGGGGGGGGAGAGGGTTGGGGCTGTCTGGAGCTTCTGGGGAATGGGTGGAGTATGCAATTTGCACGGTCATTGGGAGGGGTAGCAGAGGTAAGGACGGAGGGCCATATCGCTTTGGGGGAGTGTGCCCCTGCTGTCTTTGAGCGGTGGCACGCTCCGACCCTCCGGTTCCTGCCTGCTTCCCCGGGGGCTTGGAGGATCAGGGTCCTGGGCTGAGGCTGGTCTATTTGAACGCCAGGTCCATTGGTAACAAAGCTCCCCTCATCCAGGAGTTGATCGAGGAGGAAGACGCGCACCTGGCGTGTATCACGGAGACCTGGTTGGGCCTGGAGGGAGGGGTCCCTCTGGTAGAATTGTGCCCACCAGGTTTCTGTGTAATATACCTGCCTCGGACCCAGGGTAGGGGTGGGAGGGTGGCTGTTGTGATCAGGTTCTTTGTCCATGGGAGGCCACTGCCCCACAGATAGGCAGGTGTGAGTCTCTTCTCTTGAATTGGGGCCCTAGAGGCCAGTTGGGTTTGCTGCTTGCGTACCTTTCTCCCAGCTGCGTGGCGGCAGCCCTGCCTGATCTGCTCGACGTCCTGTTGGGGGTGGCGGTTGAGTTCCCCAAACTTATGGTGTTGCGGGACTTCAACTTGCCCTCCCTGGGGGGGTGTCAAGGCTGGAACAGGAGTTCATGGCTTCCATGGTGGCCATGGACCTGACCCAGGTAATACAGGGCCCCACCCACAAGGGGGGGGCACACGCCCAACCTTGTTTTTCTCTCAGGACAGTGGTATAATGATCTAGGTGGGGGATCACCAACTGTTTATCCCCTGCCATGGACCGATCATTCCCTTCTATGGCTGACCTTCCAATATGCCATCCCTTGCCACTGGGAGGCGGAACCAATGAGATGGTTCCGCCCCAGGCACCTAATGGACCTGGAGGGGTTCCAGACGGCGCTTGGGTCAATCCCGACCTCCCTCATCCACAGCTCGGTTGAAACCCTAGTGGACGCCTGGCAGACGGCTGCTGCTGGGATGCTTGACCAAGTTGTTCCTTTGTGGCCTCTAACCCGATGCAGATCCCTGTTGGCTTCCTGGTTTTCCGCAGAGCTCCGGGAAATGAAGTGTCGGAAAAGAGGCCTAGAGAGCTGTTGGAGGTCCAGTCGATCCAAATCTGACCGATTGCAGTTAAGAACCTATATTAGGTCTTATCTTGCTGCGATGAGGGTGTTGAAGTGTGCTCACTTCTCTGCTCTCATTGCATCCGCAGATAATTGGGCCGGACGCAGATGGTGTTGGCAGGGGGGCAGAGATCGACCCCGAGAACCCTCCTTTGTGGGGTGCCTCAGGGGTCGGTTCTGTCGCCCCTCCTGTTCAACATCTATATGAAGCCTCTGGGTGAGATCATCCATAGTTTTGGGGTGAGGTACCATCAATATGCTGATGATAACCAGCTTTTTATCTCCACCCTGAACCAGCCCAGTGAAGCACTCGAGATGATGTCCCGATGCCTGGAGGTGGTGCAGGCCTGGATGGGGAGGAACAGGCTCTGACTCAACCCAGCCAAGACCGAGTGGCTGTATGTACCGGCATCTCGTTCCAGTGAGGATATTCCATCTTTAAATATGTGGGGAGAGGTGTTGCCCCCCGTAGATAGGGCCCACAACTTGGGTGACCTCCTCAATGCACAGCTCAGTTTGGAGGAGCAGGTGGGAGCCGTGACCAGGGGGGCATTTGCCCAGGTTCGCCTGGTGCTCCAGTTGCGCCCCTATCTGGATCGAGATGCCCTACGTATGGCCACTCATGCGCTCGTTACTTCCCGGCTGGACTACTGCAATGCTCTTTACATGGGGCTGCCCTTAAGGACCACCGGGAGGTTTCAACTGGTCCAGAATGCAGCGGCACGGGTTGTGACGGGAGTGTCCCGATACTCCCATGTTACATCCCTCCTGTGCGAGCTGCATTGGTTACCGGTGGCCCTCCGGGTGAGATTCAAGGTGTTGGTATTAACCTACAAAGCCCTTCATGGCTTAGGACCAGGGTACTTGCGGGAGACCGTGCTGCCAGCAATGTCCTCCCAATGTCCTGTGCGCTCTCACAGATGGGGCCTCCTTGGGGTACCGTCAGCCAGGCAATGTCGGCTGGTGACCCCCAGGGGGAGGGCTTTCTCTGTGGGGGCACCCACCCTATGGAACCAACTGCCCCCTGAGCTTCGGACAGCCCCTAACCTCCGCTCCTTCCGTCGTGGCTTGAAGACATGGTTATTCCAACTGGTCAACCTGGACTGGGGGTGGGTGGGAGTTTTTAACCATTTATCTTATGATTTTAATTTTGATTGGATTTCTAGTTAGTTTTTAACTGTTGTGATATTTGTATTGTATTTTTTATATGGTAGTACGCCGCCCCGAGTCCCTCAGGAGATGGGGCGGCCTAGAAATCCAAATAAATAAATAAATAAATAAATAAATAAATAAATAAATAAATAAATTTCCTTAACAACCACAGCAAAACAAAAAGTTGTAAAATCAGATGTGACTCAATGACATTGTTTAGTGATGGAAGTTCTGGTCTAATTGTCATAAACTGAAGACATAAATAAAGATGACCCTGGAGATTTTGGGACTCCTGGGTTGTTGTCTTTTAAAATGCACCATGAAATGAGTGAAAGTACAGCAGTCATGTTTCATTCTTCTTCATACAGGCTATCTGCATAAGGGATTATTATTTGGAGATCCCTATATTATAATTATATTTGTTTTTCCTTTATTGTACCATAAGGAGTGTGAGGTATTTTAGTTCTCTACTAATTAGCATTGGAAGCAAATGATGCTTATTTCTCTTCATCTTACACTGGTGAATCAGCGGCGTTCTCATTAAAGGTTCAACAAGAATAAAAAGTCAAGTGTAAAACAATGCTGCAGGTGAGTCAGCAGAATCTATTGAAAAATATCTATGGCAGTTCCCGAAAAAGGAGACTTTCTCTGTGACTGGGTATTAATGAATTGTGTGCCTTTGCATGTATCTATATCAAGATGTTCAAACAGTTAAAGTGGGACATGACTTAGCTGCACAGCTATTTGTACATCATAATTATCATCTTTGGACAAATCAACTTTGTTGATGATTTTTTTTTTGCTGCTTAATTGCCTACAGTGCTATATACATGACAGACACTTATGATTGTTAAAGAAGTATGGGTCAATTCCATCTGTGATGCTACAGAAACTATGAAGAATGATTTATGCACAACTCTTGATGTTTTTTCCTCAGCTTCTTCCTTATGGCTTCAGTCGATTGGAGTTGAAGGTGAACATATTTAGTAAAGGAGAATATTTGTAGCTCAGGGTTGAACTGAGGGGTCCTTGCTGCTCTCTGAGCTTGGTTGTTTTCTTGCAGACATTTCATTACCCTAACTAGAAAGCAGCATCAATGCTATTAAGAAATGGGGTTTGCCCATTCCTTACTAGCACCCATTCCTTACTAAGCACTGATGATGTTACCTAGTTTGGGTAATGAAATGCCTGCAAGAAAACAACCAGTGGACATATCTAGAATGCACAGGTGGAAACATGGTTTAATACAAGGTTCTTGGTGATATTGTAAATATACAAATGAAAAGCTCTTTCTTATCTGGCCACCTTAACTTACCACAAATAGCTTGCTTTTCTTTAACTAAAATGTCAATTCTCCTTCCGTCCAACTTGTGACTTAATTTCCTTGGCAACAAACCAGAAGTGGTTTGCATTTGCTTTCTTCCAAGATGTTTTTGACATCTCAATCTAGGCCAATAGCTCTGGGACTTCCAGTGGTCTTCCATTCAAATATGATGTGACCCTGTTTAGGTTTTCGAGATTACAGTTGACTAAGCACTATTTCACTATTGTATATCATTTGGACAGGGTTGCTGCTATGGGTTTCACAGTGTTTCACTTGTGTGCAAAGAGACAGAGGTAACCCCTCCCCCTCCCAAACTCCAGTCCTGATTAAGAAAAAAAATTCTCTGAATTCCCACAGAATTTGAAATTCCATCGAGGTAGAAAATATTTTAATGAAAAATAAATCATTAATATTTTCTCAAATGATTTGGCTTGTTTACTTGGTTCCCAAATATTGTACTCTATAATCCTAAGCCTAAGGATATAGAACTATGCAACAGTGAGTACAATCCGATGTATTTCCTCTAACAACTACACACAGGACCACAGCCTGAGTCAGGCATTGCATACCCAATTTTTGGTGTTAACTTTATTGCAAAATCAATAACACCAATCCTGTTATACACAAAGGAAAATATCAAGCTATGCATAGAGTTCAAATAAGTAGGTCTTCATTGGAAGCTGAAGCTTCTCTTTGGAAGATGATCTGATTACATCCAAATCCAGGGCCTTGTTTATGATCCCAAGCCTGATTTCTCATCTTTGGTCAGATCTTCTATGAAGATCAATTTAGTCACATATGGAGGGCGGGAGGTGAAAATGGAATTATATTTATTTATTTATTTATTTGTTTGTTTGTTTGTTTGATTTGTCAATCATTTACAAGATAATCGGTATAAGTATAAACATGAGTAAGAATATAGGAAATAGCTATGAATAAATGGGGACAATAGGACAGGGATGGTAGGCACGATGGTGCACTTATGAAAAAATTATGAAAAGTAACTATAGTTTACATTAGTGTACGAAAATGCTTCAGGGTGTTATGGCCCTCATGAACTTTTATACAATGAGAAGGGAGTGGAAGACAAAGCATATCTCATGATAGGATAAGTCCATCTATTCATCCAAATCAAGATGATAGTTGATTGTTCTGTATGCCCATATATGGCCAAAGAGTGGAGTCAGCTGAAGACTCCACTCGTTGGCTCAGCCACTGGCAGGAAAAATAAAGTCCCGTTAGTGGCTGAAGAGGTGGACAGCGCTGGCTATAAAAGCCGGCACCTGCCGCGTGTTTGTGGCTTGCTTTTTTTTTTTAATTACATTTATATGCCGCCCTTCTCCGAAGACTCAGGGCGGCTTACAATTTTTGGGATACAACCCAATGCGCTCAGCAATAGCCTTCATTCCATTGTATATGCCTGCTTATTACTAAGCGGCATTTTTACAAAGTCAGCTTATTGCCCCCAACAATCTTGGGTCCTCAGTTTACCTACCCTGAGAGGATGGAAAGCTGAGTCAACCTTGAGCCTGGTGGGATTCGAGCCTGCACTAATTGCAGGCAGCTGGAACTTAAGTGCTAGGCATTTAACAGCCTGCACCACCAAGGCTCTTTTGCTTGTTCCAACGTTTAATAAAACTGTTGTACCTGACCCATGTCCTGCCTATCTATGACTGCACGACCCATCTAAAACATTGATGGCACCAAAATGTTTGTTCATTTAATAGGATTGTTAAGCTGGACAACATAAACATAATTATAACATCTGAAAAACTTTGTTAAACGAGTGGAAAGACAATTAAAAAAACCTAACTGGGAATATGTGGTAGCAGCTACCTCCTCATAAATCATAGTGCCAGAGCCTTATGAAATAGCATGCTTTTCATCTCGCTGCAGAATGTTAACGGGAAGGGAGCCATACCTATATCCCCTTAGCTTCAGGGGAGTTGGGAATATGCAGCATGCCTTCATGATTTGAATGTGGCAATGGGTAAATTAGCTGGTAACCCCAAGGTAACTAAGATCTAAGCCATGGCAAGCTGTATGGATGATCAGCAGCAGTTTGATTGGTACCCAGAAATATACTGGTAACTTGTGTAGCAAAACTGAAGAAAGGGTGCTGTTCTGTTCAATTGGCTTTCATTTATCTGTATGTGGTTAACTCTAGCAACTGAAATGTCAAATAGATTTTAAAGAGAGCTCCATGTAGAACATACTACAATGGCATGAGATGGTTAGGTTTCTCATCTCTCTTAGGTGCTGTCTAAAGGTTATCTGGACTTGGGCAGCTTAGATATGGGAGGCTTATTATAAGAATGTGTTTGGACTTCACTATCAGGTAGCAATACCTGGCTGACTTTGAGTTTGAAAGCTATGCAGGATTGGGTCTGGTTAATCCCTAGCTAGGAAACTTCCAAGGAATACTAAGGCTGTAGGATGTGATATTAAAGAGAGAGAGAAATCCACAACAAGCAAATTCAAACCATCTGCATGTTGTCAACATCACATAGATGTGCTTAGGAAGACACCAAGAATAGAGTTTGATTTGAAGGTGAATTTACCTTTGTTTTTAGAAGAAGGTAGGCAGAATCTTGGAAAACTTGGGACGTAAGGAGAAGATAAGAAGAAACCACTAAAATATTTAAGTGTTGCACAGCTTTTTGTAAAAATCCCACTTTATTTGTTGTGCTTGATTAGTATACCTTATTGAATTATTTCTGTACTAGCTAATAACGTGGTAACAAAATAATGTTTTTGAAAGATTTCCTAAAATCCTTTAACCTAGCAGCATCAACCAGTAGGTTCATCGCTTTGGCCATTTTTAAGACTGCTTTCTGCTTTTCTATATTAATAGTCTTTATCACACATAGCCCAGTGAAAAATAGCGCACACCATACTTATTTTCATCTGATAAACGCTGGTGTAGTTTTGCAAGTAGCTCTTTCGTTTTGCTACTGGGTAAAATTGATAAGGCCATAGGGCAGGAATCTGAAAATTAAAGTCATGGTTTTGCTCACTGTGTATTTTATGACTTACCATACAGAAATGTACTTTGATGCCGTCTGCTTAAAAATACTGTGAGACTAGCGCAAACCACTAGAAAGATTTCTTCAGCCTGGAAGAAAGATTAATAGAAAGACAAGAAAGGAGGGTTTTCGATTAAGAAATGAAATTAAAATGTGTTATTATCAGTTGTCTCCTTTGTGGCTCACTAATCTTCTTTATTAAAAGATTATTTAAAGATAAATGCCAGGGAATGTTTTCCTCCTATCTTTGTGATAAAGGTAAAGACTCCCTAAAGTCCAGATTATTGACAAGGGGCTACTCTTCTTGACAACAATAAGAAATGCTTTGCTATTGCTTTCAATGTACCTGCATATGGACACTGTTTAACATACACAAGAACAACATGTATTTCAAAGGAGAAATGTGCTTTATTTAAGTCCATTCTTGTGACTGATTCTAAAAGGAGTACAATTTTATCCCAGTTCACACCAGTGAATATTTCCCTAATGCTAGTGCAAGCTGAGTGATTGTTACAACTCTTAACCAGTGGAATAACTACAGTATAACATAAATAAATTAGCAAGAAGCCTAGCTACAGGTGGATTCTCTCACTTCCACAAGGGCAGCTGTCAAAGCCTCAGGGTCATCAATTTTGTTTTCTTCCTGAAAATGTAAGAGTCGAAGTAGCATTGGTTGCTGGGTTTAGCCGTAATGATGCATACTTTCTGATACAGCTGCCTGTCAGGCACTGTGATAAATTTAAATAATTGCTAGTGTGGTAGTAATATGCGGAACATTTCAAATTCAATATGTTTGAGCTCAAAACATCTCATGTTGACTATGGAGAGCTTATTTTGAGATTGAAATGGCTGTTACTCCAAATATTCCAAGCTATTTTCAGCTTAGAAAACTCCAGCAAAGTCAGGATATCATCAGAGAACTTTCCAGGTAAGAAATTAGATGTTTTGAATGCAAAGCAGAGCTGTTGCTAGTGCTAGATCCAGTTGTGCAATACTACTTAGAGTGATAACACGTCTCATAGAAATACCTCTTTCCAGGATCATTTTGCCCAACATCCTCTCAAATCTGCCTTAATTCTGTTCTCTAATTGGGTATGTCTAGTTTAATGGAAAGCAGAACTAGAGGTGATATGATAGCAGTATTCCAATATCTAGGGACTGCCACAAAGAAGAGGGAGGTCAACCTATTCTCCAATGTACCAGAGGGCAGGACAAGAAATAATGGATGGAAACTAATCAAGGAGAGAACTAACCTAGAACTAAGAAAACATTCCTGACTGTGAGAACAATAAACCAGTGGAATGGCTTGCCTCCAGAAGTTCTGAATACTCCATCACTGGAGGCTTTTAAAAAGAGACTGGTAGCCACCTGTCTGAAATGGTATAGGGTCTCCTGCTTGAGCAGGGGTTGGACCAGAAGACCTCCAAGGTCCCTTCTAACTCTCTTATTCTCTTATTCTATTCAGTGTGAGGATTGATGAACCAGGTTACCCATAAAGTGTGTGTGTATGGTGTCAAGATGGTGTTGATGATTATGCAATCAAACTCCACCCCATCTGTTCCCATCTGAATTATTTTAAGCTTCGGTGGACAAAGAACAACACAAAACAGTCTGCTGCCATTCATACAAAATCAGTGAGAGAAAATATATGAGGAAATAAGAGAAAATTGACAATAATGTATTGATTTATTAATACTCCTATATCCTTTGTTTAAATTAGATGAGAGGTCATTCGAAATTCATTGTCTCAGCTAAACATTCTTCCAGTTGGTCATGTTCCACTGCTTTCTCTCTTCCTGTCTCTTTCCCTTATAAGTTGAACATCTCTCACTGCAAGGCAGGGTCAGCTTTCTAAAGAACAGCAATTGTATACATACATGATCTATTGAGTTTTGTGACAGTCTTGGTCCTTGGTGAATACCTGGACCAATCCTTTGGCAAGATTTCAGAAGTGGCTGACCCTTTCCTCCTCCCAAGGGTTGAACAAAGTGACTGGCTCAGGGCCACCCAGCTGGCTTTGTGCCTCAGGTGGGACTAATGTCAGCATCTCTTGGTTTCTAGCCTGATGCCTTAACCACTATATCAAACTAGTTCTAAACAGTAATTGAACTACAACAAACAGTTAATGTTATTTTCAATCCTATCCTGAGTTCATATTTTTTCTTATCATCTTACTTTATACTGATTAAGGATATAGCAACAAGGATAAAGACTAGCATTGCCCTTTAATGGGTGGGATAAGATTGTTTCTCTTTATCCTAAGCAGGCCTATTGAAGGCACACAGTGGCCACTTTAATCAAATGGAGAGAATGGATTTGAGCAGACATTGCTGAGGCTAGTTTATTATCATCATCACCATTGTCACCATTATCTTATAGTAATTAAATGCAATTTTGCTTCCAGTTGTGTTAAGCAGTGCTTCAGCCAAAACTGTGGCTGTGGCTCTCACAAACAGGCTAGCTTTATATTTGAGCCTATCCATTTGGTCCTGTTTAATTTAAAATATCATCTTTCTTCAGGAGCTTGTGTGTTGACAACAACAGAGTTTATCTGGTTCTATTTTTCTTTGTCTCAACACAAAACAGAGATTTTCTTGTCATTTTACACAGGGCTGCTTGGGAAACTCTAACTGAGAAAACTAATCTCCATAAATATGACTGTGTCAAGAGCTGGAAAAATACAAGTGGTAATATATCAGCTCAAAAGACCTGAGGGATTATTTTTAGCTTAGCATTCACACAGATATCTTTCTAAAAGGTCAGTGAAATAGCATCTCAAGTAAAAACAATGAATGAGATGTAAGAAGTACAGGTGAGGGCAAAAATGAAGTGTAAGGGAGAAAATTGGAGCAGAATGGGACAACTTGGCGCAGCCATGGCCACAGCCGTGGGACAGCTTGTCATGGCCAACTCACTGCAAGACAATTCACTGTAGGACAATTCAACAGTTCAACGTAAGTATTTAAAATAACAAAAAATTCTATTCCACCATTACTTCGATATTAATATAAGTTTTGTCCTGTGATAAGTTGTCCTGTGGTGAGTTGGCCATGGTGAGTTGGGCACAGTAAGTTGACAGTGGCAAACTGGCAGTGGCGAGTTGGCCATGGTGAGTTGGCTGTGCCCAGTTAGCTGTGTTGAGTTGTCCTAGACCCAAATTGGAGACAGGAGGAAAATGTTTGGGAATCTAGATTTGTGCTACACATTTATTAAAAGCGTTTGTGTATAGTCTATGGCATTCCTCAGAGCCAAGTGCATCATTCCTATTCTTCTGAAATGAATGATTCTACAACTTTTGCAAACAGCTCCAAGCCTTTTTTGGATTTGAAATTCTTAACTTTTTGCCTTTATTTATTTTATTTATTTATGTAGCCAACTTGTCTAGTGTAACATGAAGGTAGGAGACAATGCAGTTGCTGAATTAAAATCTAAATGAGGAAACACACTGGCTTTTATTAATGCCTCAAAATGGTTTATAAACAGATCCCACTGGTTTATGCAGTATATCTACAGCCGGTCCATGCTTGCTGCTCTGGCACTAAATATATTCCTAACCCTAGCTCTGTGACAGATGGGTTTTCCTTAGGCTGAGGCTGTGAATGTTCCACATACTTGGCCTTCTACCTCCATTTCCCCACCACTTACTCTGCCAGGTCCACCCTATATTTACAGGAAGGAAGGAAGGAAATACCTTGCATTGCCATGCTTTGATAGACAGTTTCCACATCTACTCACTGCAACATGTCTGTTAAGTTTGCATGAAGAGTCAGATGCGGAGTGCTTCAGTGAAGAGTTTATTAGTGACTACAGCTCATAACGGACCTGATTTGGCTGGGCTGCAGCTGCTACTTATAGCCAGCAGCCACAGTTGCCAGCCAATCAGAGTGCAGGATTTTCCCGCACTTTTTAAACCAATCATTTCTGACATTTTACAAGAACAGTTCAAACTAAACCAATGACATTCAAACCTGCATACATAACACCCCTCCCCACTAGGTTCAGTCCATACTCAAACCCCAACCTATCTAATGTATTCTTTTAAATAGGTGGGGCTCTTACGTATGCGTTGAGACCTTCATGGTTCAGAAGTTTTAATGTTCTCACCCAGTGAGAGAAGAAACGTGTCTGTTGACATTTCTCTACTCGGGCTTCCAGTGAAAGAAGACCCTGTTTGATTGTTACAATCTGGTCTCTCCTACCAACCCATCTCCAACCCAATGTCAGCACCCAAGTCAGGTAGTGATGTGCAATCTTCCACTTGTAAGGATGGATTTTGGCATTGTGACAGGTTTTGGGATGGTTCCTGTTGTAATGGCTCATTACACATGGGGTTGATTCTTGCTTGCTGATTATCCTCATGCTCCTCCCCTCCCCTAGAAAAGGTATTAGGTATGGGAACTAGAGAGGAACAATTGCGATGTTCCTGAAGTAATCTGGATCTAAGCTGATCAATGTGCCTGCTCCAGAGGACTCCATCCTCTGTTTGCACCCTGTAAGAACGAGGGCCTGTGATTTGAGTTATTTCAGCAGGAATCCATGAAGGTTGACCCATAAGGTTCTTAGCATAAACAGAATCACCCACACTGAAAGTACGAACTTTGGAAGTGGAATCAAGTGGTGCGTTGGGTGCGTAAGTGGGATGAAGGCAGTCAAGGGAAGACCTAAGTTTCCTACCCATCAACAACTCTGCGGGGGATAAGTTAGTTGATGGGTTAGTGATGTGCTGAACACTAAGAAGTTTTTCAACTTTCTCAGTGATGTCCCCAGGACCCAATTGCTGAAGCTTTTCCTTGGTAAAACGCATACCATGTTCAGCCTGGCTGTTAGCTGAAGGGTGCCCAGGAGCAGTCAGGGCATGTCTGATACGCTGTTGTGCTAGATATGATTCAAAAGGGTTGGATGTAAATTGAGGGCCATTGTCAGAGACAAGAACATCAGGTAACCTGTGGGTTACAAAAGCTTTTAAGCTGCTTGATGACAGCATCAGTTGTGGTGGATGCCATAGGGATGACCTCTAGCCATTTGGAGTATGCATCTACTATAATAAGGAAGGTGTGCCCTCTGGTAGGGCCAGCGAAATCAATGTGAATCCTAGACCATGGGCCCCTAGGACATTCCCATGGGGGCGAGAGGTGGGGCAGGCCTGACTACCTGACAGTTGGGACAAGATGCAACCCAGTTTTCAACCATTTTGTCAATACCTGGCCACCATACATAACTCCTGGCCAATCCCTTCATCCTTACAATACCTGGATGACCCTCATGTAACATTTCCAAAACCTCTTTTTGCAGTTTTGCAGGAATAACCACCCTGTTACCCCACAAAATACATCCTCTTAATACAGATAATTCAGTTTGCCTGGATTTAAAAGGTTGGGCAAGGTGAGGTAGATCTTGAAAAGGCCAACCTTTCTTAATCCAGCCTATAACAGGAGCCAATAAAGTGTCTTTGGCAGTCTCTCTGGCAATTTCAGCAGCGTGTACTGGAAGCTTGGCAACAGTTTCTAGGAAAAAGGTGTGCCTCAGGTTCAAAGTCCTCAGTGTGAAACGGAAGTTGGCAGCGACTCAAAGCATCAGCATGGCCAATGTCTTTGCCAGGCTTGTGGATGAGCTTGTATGAATAAGCAGCAAGAAATTCAGTCCACCTCAGCATTCTTGGTGACAGGATAGTGGGTGTAGGTTTGTCTCCTGCCACAATGCCTAACAAAGGTTTGTGATCTGTGACAATGGTAAATGTTCTCCCATATAGATACTCATGGAATTTCTTGACAGCTGCAACAATTGCCAATGCTTCCTTGTCCAATTGGCTGTAATTCCTCTCTGCTTTGGTCAAAGTGCGAGAATAAAATGAAATAGGGGCTTCTCTCCTACTGGGAAGCCTATGGCCCAAACCCCCCCTCCCCACTCCAAAAGGAGATGCATCACAAGTCAGTACAACAGGCAAATTCTCAGAGAACTGTATCAGTACAGCATCAGACGTGATTAGTCTTTTAATACTGTTAAATGCCGATTGTTCCTTCCTGCCCCAGACCCAAACAGACTTTTTGTCAAGTAATCTGTGCAATGGTTCAGCAACGGTTGCCTTCTGAGGTAGGAACATGTGATAAAAGTTAATAAGTCCAAGGAAGGCTTGCAAATCTGTTTTGCATTTTGGTCTAGGGGCTTCTTTGTTTGCTTGAACCTTGGCATCTGTAGGATGGATGCCATGCTTGTCAATCATATAGCCCAAGAACTCAAGCTTGTCAGTTCTAAGAGTGCATTTTTCTTCCTTGACTTTTAACCCCGCTTTCTTGAATCTGGTAAGGACTTCTCTGAGTCTCTCTTGTAATTGAGTGTCATTTTCAGCAGAGATTAACACATCATCAAAGTAAGGCACTACCCCTGGCAGTCCTTGGAGCATCCTTTCCATAAGGCTTTGGAAGATGCCTGGTGCCACGCTTACTCCAAACTGCAACCTTTTACATTTGAAGGCACCTCTATGAGTCACAATGGTTTGGGCCTCTGCAGTGGCATCATCAACTGTTAGTTGTTGATATGCCTGGGCCAGATCCAATTTGGCAAAGACTGTACCCCTGCCAAGTGAATGTAATAAATGATGCACCACTGGAATGGATATGCTCTGTTGAAGCGCATGGTTCAATGTCCCCTTATAATCTCCACAGATTCTTACTGACCCATCAGTCTTGACTGGTGTGACTATGGGTGTCTCCCATCTGGAGTGGTCAGTGGGCTCTAAAACTCCTTGAGCTATTAGCTTATCTAATTGTGCATCAATTTTTTCCTTTAAAGCAAATGGGACCCTTCTGGGCTTTAAATGAATTGGGGCACCTTGGGATCTAGGTTGAAAGTGATAGGGGTCCCCATATACTTGCCCAATCCTTCACTGAAGACCTCTGGAAACTCAGACTTCAAGGCCTCCTCCCATTCAGTGTTGCTCACGTGATTGATGCCAGTCACCTCGATGCCTAATGGATTGAACCACTCAAGTCCCAGCAAGCTTGGGCGATCCTTGTCCATGATGGTCAGGGGCAAACGTTTGGTGTGGCCTTTGAACTTCACGTTGAATTCTCTTGTTCCAACTACTGGAATCTTGTTCCCTTGGTAGTCTTTAAGAGTCAGTGCTTGCTTCTGGAAATGTTTCTTCTGAATGTTTGGGAGTAGTCTGTGAATAGTGTCCCATGACACCATAGATAAATAGGAGCCTGAGTCCACTTCCATTTGGCAAGGCCTTCCTTCAATTAGTACCTTCACATGTACTTTTCTGCTTCTTAAGGGTGAAGAATGACCAATGGTGACTGTTTGATGAGTTTCATTCTTCCCATTTGCTTCTGTGCTCCCCATTTTCTCACTGAAGTTGTTAGGCTTGAATTCTTTATCAGGAAACTTTCTTCTGTGGGGTGGAGTTCTGGATGATTTGCAGACTCTTGCTAGGTGACCTCTTTTTCACAACGGAGGCAGATGGTATCAAGAAACTTGCATTCAGTGCAGGGGTGGCTTCCCCCACAACCTCTGCAGTAAAAATCTTGCCTCTTTCTCCCCGGGTCTTTCTTTTTCCTCTCCATTCTGAGTCTATAAATTCCTTCCTCCACCTCACTACAGTCTGACTCAGAATCTATTTGCTCGCAATGAGTTGTTGTGGACTTTTCCACATCAGGATGGCTTGAGGCCTTGTTAATTTTCTTCATGGCTGCTGCTGAGGACTTGGTGGCTTCTGCTGAAGAGGCCTCTTCTAGTGCTTCCTTCAGCGTGATCTTAGGTCTCATTAATAACTTGCTCTGTAATACCTTGTCTTTAAGGCCTAGAACAAATCGATCGCATGGCCTCTTCTAAGTTGTTAAATTCACATGCACCCCAATGTCCCTTAAACTTGCCATGAAGTCATTTACGTTTTCGCTTTCCCCTTGATCGTGACAGTAAAACTCGTGTCTCTTAATGAGGCACGATACTTGTGGCGCATAATGGGCTCTTAACAGCTTTTCTAAGTCGGGCCATTCCATTACCTTCATGTCTGCAGCTCCCGCCAATGCCTTCGCCATCTTGAAAACTGCCAGAACGCTGTGCGTGAGAAAGACCGCCCTCTTCCGCTTCTCGAAATGTCGGCGAGATCGTTTCCCTCCAAATACATTTGGAAACGATCCGCATACGAGTCCCAGTCTTCTGCCGTCGGATCGAACGGGCTGGGGGTGTTCAGCGCAGCCATCTCTCTCAGCTTGTTTTCCGCGTCATCTTCTCTTCAGGAAGGATCCCATCCTCGTCGCCAGTGTTAAGTTTGCATGAAGAGTCAGACACGGAGTGCTTCAGTGAAGAGTTTATTAGTGACTACAGCTCATAACGGACCCGATTTGGCTGGGCTGCGGCTGCTACTTATAGCCAGCAGCCGCAGTTGCCAGCCAATCAGAGTGCAAGATTTTCCCGCACTTTTTAAACCAATCATTTCTGACATTTTACAAGAACAGTTCAAACTAAACCAATGACATTCAAACCTGCATACATAACATGCATGTTAATGACATAGTAAAGTAATGTTTTCACACATCGCAGCGGCCCAAAATAAACATAGCAACATTATGGCTTGATGTATTGCATGATTCTAGCCATTCTGGTTCTTTACAGCTTACTTTATTACACATCAATGCAATCAATTGTTATTTATTTCACATGCTGCTGAGATCTTGCCATTCTTGCTGTGTTAATGAAATACGTTATTTGCAGCAAACTCTGTGGAATTACTCCCCCCCACACCTTTCTTGAAGGCTGAAGTGATTACCTTCGATTCTTCTAATATGCTATACTGTATGGAATTGAAAGAAACATAGAACTATAGAAGTAAACACAGCTTGGATAATTATGGTGATTTTTCCATTACGGTAGCATAAAAAATTACAATCAGACTTGCAAGACAGAAAAAAAGGATAGAACCACAAATGCAATGCTGTTGGATCACCTGCAATATTTCTCATGTAAGTGGCTGTTAACAAGACCCTGTTTTACTAGGGTCAGCAATGAAACAAGTAAAAGCAGTAATGACGTTCAATAGCTTCATGTTGAAGTAGGAATGTGCTGGAATAAATACATTATAATGCAATCCAAGGCATATTGAAAGATTTCAAAATATTTATTATAAGAAATTGTTCAGCATTTCTTTTAACATGGAAATAGAAAGTTGCCAGCATCAAGTATGGACTGCTTTGAATTCAGTGTTGCTTTTAGAGAATTGGCCAGTATACAGTAAGTTTTCAATTTACAACCATAATGGACTCCAGGATTTCTATCGTAAGTCATGATGAATGTAAATCGAGGCACCCATGTGACCAGACCTGATTTTATGAGGGTTTTTTTGCAACAGTTGTTAAGCAAATCCCAAGGTTGTTAAGTGAATGTGGCAGTTATTAAACAAACACCTTGGTCGTTAAGCAAATCAAAATATTTTTTTGCTGGAAACTGACCAAAAAGGGCTGCGGTCATGTAATGGAGAAATGGTACCATCAGGCATAAAGGTGAGTCAATTGTTAAGTACCCAAAATGCAATTATCTGTCTGTGGGCAGGTTGGCAAGGGTCAGAACTCTGGAATCAGATAGCTTTTAGTTGTAACTTTGAACCAATTGGTTCAATCCTAACCAATTGGTCGAGGACTATCTATAGCAGAAATGGTGATTTTTAAAAATGTGTTAAGAAGGAAACAGAGAGGTTCTGTAAAACCATTTAAGCTTTTTTGGTAACAAAAACAAACAACAACCCAATCACAAAATTCTCTTTCTGTGCAGAAACGTTCTGCTGTGATTCATTCCCTGTTTCAGATTTGTGCAGCCATCTTAATAGCTGATACTTTTCAGTGTCAAGATAATCCAAGAATCTGCCAGTTCAGTCAGGAAGGTCCTACCTCTAATGCAGGGGTGTCAAACTTGATTTCATTGAGGGCTGCATCAGGGTTGTGTTTGACCTTGGAATGGTGGGGGTGCGTGGTCAGCTTGACGTCACTTGTGTTGGGGGTGCCTGTGGCAGCCTGAGCACTCTGCCAGCAAAAATGGAGTTCAGGAGGGCTGCGTGAGGCCCTCCCAGCTCTGTTTTCACTGGCAGAGGGTTGCAGGAGGCCATTGCAACTGAAAACGGAGCTTGGGAGGGCCATGTAGCCCTCCCAAGCTCCATTTTCGCTGGCAGAGGCACTGCAGGTCAGTCCTTCATTATTTCCAGGGTGGTCCCACAGGCCAGATTCAGCCTGCAGACCTTCAGTTTGACACCCCTGTTCTAATATGGCTTTGTTTCTTTACTCTAGTTAACCTTTCTTTGTTATTTTTTCTCTTTTACCTTTTTCTTCACAAATACAATCTTTAAAATATAGAATTTTAAGAAGAAAAAGGAAGAGTGGCAGGTGGGTTTTTTTCTGGCAGGTGATGCTTAGGAGAAGGGGAGATGAAGTTGAGGTAATCAATCAATAATTTTCTTTGACGTGTTCCACATTAAAAAGTAAAGATGTAACCACACATCCTGTGGCAAAACAGGATCTGGTAATGAGGACAATGCCATATGTGATGGTACGTTTTTCCTTGGGTTGAAGAACAGAAATACGGTACCTTTATGCAACTATTTGTCATCTCTTAGAAAAGGTCATAGTAAAGTAAAAATGGAAAGTGTAAAAGGTGAGTTTTAAAAATTGAGAAGACAAAGACATTATCAGCTGGCATGCTTAATGAACTTGTAATGGATAAAGAAGAATTGAAGATGGTAGATTGCTCTGTTTTTCAAAGCTTAAAAATAGCTACAGATGAACAGTGTGCTAGAGAAATGGCGATCATTACGGAGTATCATGGGCTGCAAGAAGAATTGAGCATTCAGTCCTGAATCAAACAAAGACTAATTGTTTCTTGAATTCAAATAAAATATTGATACAGTGGCTTTTAAAGATTAATTTTCAACTGAAGGCTTTTAGCTAACTGTCTAATGCAGAGGTCTCCAAACTTGGTAACTTTAAGATTTGTGGACTTCAACTCCCAGAATTCCTCAGTGAGCATAGTTGGCTGAGGAATTCTGGGAATTGAAGTCCACAAGTCTGAAAGTTGCCAAGTTTGAGGACCCCCTGATCTAATGGATAACCAGAAAAAAGATTATTTCAATATATAATTACTGTGGCAAGATTATTATATAAACATAGATGGAAAGATTTGGCACTCCCCATGGAGGAATGGTTGGTGAAGATAATGGAACTTGCTGAGATGGACAAAACTGACTTCTTTGATTAGACCAAGGTCATTTATTAACATTCATCCATGACTGGAAACCACTTATGGACTTTTTGTAGAAAAAATGGTTTTGGTTGACTTATGTTTTTGATGACTAGAAAGAATAGATTATAAAAAGGGAAATATGATGCAACCTTAGAGAGATTTGATCAGAATTGTATATATAACTACTGAGAAGAAGATTGGAATCTATTTCTTTATATTTTCGTGTTTTCTGTTCTGTTCTTTTTTCTATCTCCCTTTTTTTCTTTTCTTTTTCCTTTCTTTTTTTTATCTTTCACATTTACAGGTCCTCAACTTATGGCCACAACTGACTTCAACATTTTTGTTGCTAAGTGAGACATTTGTTAAGTGAATTTTATGACCTTTCTTGTCCCAGTTTTAAGTGAATCACTGCAGATGTTAAATTAGTAACATGGTGTTAAGTGAATTTCGTTTCCCTATTGACTGCTTATCAGAAGGTCGCGAAAGGTGATCACATGATCATGGGACACAACAACCATCATAAATATGAGCCTGTTGCCAAGCATTTGAATTTTGATCATATAATCATGGGCAGTGGTGGAATTCAAATAATTTAACAAGCGGTTTGCCCAGAGTCAGATTGGCTGTCATGGGAGGTGTGGCCCATCTCTCTCCTCCAGCTCCACCACAGCTAACCTGATCCTGGGTGAACCGGTTGTTAAATAACCTACCGCCAACTATCGAAGTGAATCCTGGGTGCTGCACTGCGCTGCAATGGAGAAACGGTAACGAGTGGCTGGTGCGAGGGAAGGAGAAGGCTGCTTTTCCTCTTTCTTTTCCCTGCTTCTTCTACTTCCCTTGTGCCAGCTGCTCTGTTGCCCGTTTCTACATTGCAATGCAGCGTCTTGCCCAGGATCCACTTTGAAAGCGGGGTGGTGGGGTAATTTAACAACCAGGTTGTGTGAACCGGTGTGAATTGGCCGAATCCCATCACTGATCATGGGGATGCTGCAAAGGTCACAAGTGTGAAAAACGGTCATAAAGTCACTTTTTTCAGTGCCTTGTAAATTTGAATGATCACTAAATGAACTGTTGTAAGTCGGGAACTACCTGTACTATATCTTTTAAAAATATGTTTCTTATTCTTGCACATCAGGATGATGATGCTGTTATCCATCCATTGAACTCTTGGCAATCCTATGGGTCAAGTCACTCCACAACTTCTGATCTTGCACTACTTTTTGCACATCTTATATATGTGAAATCTTCTAATAAAACTGTTTTAAAAAAGAAAATATGAATATGTTCAGGGAAACAAGATAACATCAGTAGAGGAGATCAGAAAAGAAATTACAAGACTTGGAAGAGCTACAGTTTATTGCTATAGATAGGTTGAAAGGATGAACGTTTATTTATTCAGTTACTAGAAATCAGACCCAGTTCAATGCCCCTAAGTTAGTTATGATTTATTTAAATAGAGACATATAAATAAAAAAATCTTCAACATATAAATCAAAGTACTAAGTGATGACATTGGAAAAATCACCCCATTTTAGGAAAGCATTTATTTTACTGGAACTATTGCAGCCAAGGAAGTTTTGTGATGACTTAAATTATATTTTAATCTTGTGCAAAAGAGATGTATACTTTGTAATATTTATTCTTAAGTAAGATATAAATAAGAAATCAAGGTCAGTAGCTTTCTGAAGAGGCTTTTTGTAATTAATGTTAATTAACATAACAGATGATTTATTAAATTGACTTCCAAGCCACTAATGAAGAAAATGTATTTATTCAAGCTGCAATTAAATTATCTCTTTGCTGTGATTCTGAAGAAAAATGAGTATATCATCTGCAAGCAAAATAATTACATCATTTTCTGCCTTTTTATTAAGAACTTCAATATTCTTGCTAATGTTTTATGATAATGTTCTATAATGAGACTGAACAAAGTAGAAGAGGTTGGACATATTGTTTGATTAACCCATTATTTAAAAAAAACACAATAATCATTTTTTGCTAAATGTATGTGTTTGTAATATTTACATCTCACCTTTTTGCCAAGATCCCAGATGGCATATATGGGGCTCCTTCCAACTTCTCCTACAAAAATATCATGTAAGCAAAAATATCATGTTGGGTTGAGAGAGACCAGTTGGCCCTTAGTCATCCCATGAGCATTCATGATAAAGGGTGGAGTAATTAATTATTAAAATAAGCTTAGTTTTATCTTCTGCAGTACTAAACTGTCAGAGTATGCAGCACATCCAATGAGCACGCAAGTAAATAATTCTGCTGGATTCATCTATATAAGAAAACTTCTTTATATACAATACCATACATCAGAAGTCAGCAGTACTGGGAATTTTTGCACTTATTAGTATGCTGTATATAATTATGTATTGATATACTTATGTTTATGCCAATTATATTTATGTCCTACATCAGGGGTGTCAAACTGGTGGCCCGTGGGCCAGAAGGGTCTCATGCACATCACGCCCACCCCAGCTTCGTGAATGGGGAACGTCACAAAACGTCACATGATGACACATTGAGTTTGATACCTGTATCCTATATAATTTCAAGTTTTACTATGCAGGTAGTAAATTTGCTGGTTTAATTTTTCCCAGCTTATGTATTATTATTCAATGTCATGTCTGGAAATAAATGTAATAAAAATACAAGTCTGAGATGCATTGTGCAATTACCCCAAATGATTATAAAAAATATGAAATGAGGGAAATTGTTCTGGAGAAAAAAATGGCATCAGAAAGATGGGTTACGGTTGCAATATGTGTTCTATATAAATCTACTTGTTAGTTTGGATTTTATATAGATAAACCAAATTATAATGATCTAACTGGATGGAGGCATTACCCATTCTTTATGAATAGGTAATTTCATAATATGGCAATTTATGCAAGACATGGCCTCATAATACAATCAATTTACAGCTTTTATATTTATGTTATTTGCATGATAATACCAATACCAAATGATGTAAATTGCTGCAAAAAATTGCAAAGTTTATCGCCAAGGTCTGGTAATACAAGGCTTCACTGTTTTATTTTATTTTATTTTTCTCTGAATTTTATCTGCACTTTCTTGACTAAAAAACTATCAAAATGCCATGTGGGATCTGCTTCAGGTGAGAAAATGACTTGACTATCCTTGGTACTATTTTGGCTTGATAGATGAAAGCATCATTTGCAGTTATGTCTTACAGCAAATATCATGGTTTAAGACTGAAGTCAATGTCTAAAAGAATGTATATGTTAAAATAACAGGTGCAGAGATTAGTAACTTAATAACAAAAGAAGATTAACAAAATAGAAATAAATACAGGTATATAGGTATATGTAAGAATATATACTGTAAGCAATATCACTATCGGACTGTGTATGACTATAGATTAAAACATATATAGAGTGATAAATGTATAAAGTGTTATGGTACAACTATGAAAACAATAGTTATAATTATGATGTACAATACTATGTACTTAAAAGAGACTACACTGTATGACTATGACAATGATGGTTATAATAATTATATTATTATTGTATAATATGATGTATATCTAACTTGATATAGCCAGTATACTGATGTTGGACAACTAGAAATGTGATGCATAATAAAGGAAAATGTACAAATCTATCATCTATCTATCTATCTATCTATCTATCTATCTATCTATCTATCTATTATATAAATAATAAATTATCTTCTTGG
>CM019148.1:149701082-149733582 GCA_009733165.1 Naja naja
ACCGCCGAGACCAGAAGTCGGCCTGGAAGAGCTGTATAGACCCGCAGTTCGAACACCCACCCCCTTCCCCAACCCCTTAAAACAACGAATTAAAAATTTTAAAAGCTTCCCCTTAATACCAAATTTAAAATTTAGCCCTCTGGTTGCGCCATGCCACCTCTCCGGATCCCAAGATCCGTCATTGAGGTGGCTTCGATAACCAAAGGGCCACTCCAAAGACAGGGGAACAGTCTGGAGGGCCCGTAACTCCAACGATGAGTAAGCTAGCATCTATCATTCAAAAGGGGAAAGAAGGGCAAAACAGTCGGAATATAGCATGGATGGAACACACAAAAAGGACCGGGCATCCAAGGCCAAACCCAAACAATCAACCAACCCTCCAACAAAGCAGCTCTCTCACCGGTGCTAGGGCCAAGATTGAAATGGCCAAGCCACTGCTCTCTCACCGCAGTGACTTATGGTGAGATGGTGATGCAAACAAAAAACCCCTGTCCCCTCACAACAGGGGGAGGATATGCCTCCATTGCCCTCCCACTGCAATGGGAAAGAGCCAGGTCCAAGGGGAGGAGAGAGTCCAAGCGTGAAAAACCGAAACGGAATAGTCATTGATGGTAAATGACTCCAAGGCAGCCAGAAGGAGGATTCCAGATGTCACAAAAGGGCAGAAGCAGCAGCGCATAGAGGCAGGTAATCTGCAGTCTAGGAGTAGAGTGAAATAGGTGCGGCCAAGTCCGAAGAGCAAATTGAGCCAGAGAAGCAAGTCCAGCGTGGCAAAGATCGAAAACCACAGCCCCAGGTCCAGAGTCCGGCGTCAAACCTTCACGCAGGGTCTCTCCTCGGTGTAAAGTCCACAGCTGACCCCCCCGGCGGCGTCTGTCTGTCAGCCCAGGCCAAACCAACAATGCCCACAGTCCGGTCTCCTCGAGCTCCAGGCCTGCACCTCCCCAGCGTCTTCATAGTGGGGCTTCCTCCTCCAGGAATTACACCCCCAGAGGAAAGAGGAGAACAGCGCGCGAGGGCATAATAAAACAAGCCCCCAGCACACCGCTGCCCCAACCCAGCAAGATGACAAATAACGGGCCAATAACCCCAGAGGCACCAGCCCAAAAGAGCAGTTACTATGGGCTGGGAAGCCTCGGGGCAGCCCGCAAACAGCGCTGGGGGGCCCCGGAACGGTGTTGCAGCCGCCTCCGAGACCGCAGTGTAGCAGACCGCTGCCCCGAGACCAACGCCGGCGCCTCCAGGCAGCGGCAAAACTCGGACCTCGGCATTCGCAGCGGTCCGGCTCAACCGCCTGCTGCCGCCAAGCCTCTGCCATCGCCGCCACTTCGCCGGGGTCGAAGTCAACCCTCCACCGCCGCCGCCGAGGACGCCAGCAACTCCGGGCAGACCGACACCCAGCTGGAAAGCCACCGACCCAGCTGAAAAGCATCCAGCGCCGCTGAGGACCACGCCGAGACAGCAGACCGCCAGACAGCTGACAAGCCGACAGCTGACGAAGTGCCGAACCGCCGACAAGCCGACAAGGAGTCCCGGCGCCGGCTGCGAAGGCTGAGAGAGCAAGAACTTCAAGAGCCCTTCCGCCAGCCAAATTTGGCTGCAAAAGGCTCAAACAGCTCCCGCAGCCCTCAGGAAGACCCCTGGACAACGTGCAGCGAGGGGACCTCTCAACCCCAAAGCCTCGACAGCCCGATCCCGAACAGAGCTTACTCAAGGTGCGTCCGCCATCTTGGGCATGCGCAAACCATTTAAAAATTGAGAAGACAAAGACATTATCAGCTGGCATGCTTAATGAACTTGTAATGGATAAAGAAGAATTGAAGATGGTAGATTGCTCTGTTTTTCAAAGCTTAAAAATAGCTACAGATGAACAGTGTGCTAGAGAAATGGCGATCATTACGGAGTATCATGGGCTGCAAGAAGAATTGAGCATTCAGTCCTGAATCAAACAAAGACTAATTGTTTCTTGAATTCAAATAAAATATTGATACAGTGGCTTTTAAAGATTAATTTTCAACTGAAAGCTTTTAGCTAACTGTCTAATGCAGAGGTCTCCAAACTTGGTAACTTTAAGATTTATGGACTTCAACTCCCAGAATTCCTCAGCGAGCATAGTTGGCTGAGGAATTCTGGGAATTGAAGTCCACAAGTCTGAAAGTTGCCAAGTTTGAGGACCCCCTGATCTAATGGATAACCAGAAAAAACATCATGGAAGATTATTTCAATATATAATTATTGTGGCAAGATTATTATATAAATATAGATGGAAAGATTTGGCACTCCCCACCATGGAGGAATGGTTGGTGAAGATAATGGAACTTGCTGAGATGGACAAACTGACTTCTTTGATTAGACCAAGGTCATTTATTGACATTCATCCATGACTGGAAACCACTTATAGACTTTTTGTAGAAAAAATGGTTTTGGTTGACTTATGTTTTTGATGACTAGAAAGAATAGATTATAAAAAGGGAAATATGATGCAACCTTAGAGAGATTTGATCAGAATTGTATATATAACTACTGAGAAGAAGATTGGAATCTATTTCTTTATATTTTCGTGTTTTCTGTTCTGTTCTTTTTTCTATCTCCCTTTTTCTTTCTTTTTTCCTTTCCTTTCTTTTTTATCTTTCACATTTACAGGTAGCCCTCAACTTATGGCCACAACTGACTTCAACATTTTTGTTGCTAAGTGAGACATTTGTTAAGTGAATTTTATGACCTTTCTTGTCCCAGTTTTAAGTGAATCACTGCAGTTGTTAAATTAGTAACATGGTGTTAAGTGAATTTCGTTTCCCTATTGACTGCTTAGCAGAAGGTCGCAAAAGGTGATCACATGATCATGGGACACAACAACCATCATAAATATGAGCCTGTTGCCAAGCATTTGAATTTTGATCATATAATCATGGGCAGTGGTGGAATTCAAATAATTTAACAAGCAGTTTGCCCAGAGTCAGATTGGCTGTCATGGGAGGTGTGGCCCATCTCTCTCCTCCAGCTCCACCACAGCTAACCTGATCCTGGGTGAACCGGTTGTTAAATAACCTACCGCCAACTATCAAAGTGAATCCTGGGTGCTGCACTGCGCTGCAATGGAGAAACGGGTAACGGAGTGGCTGGTGCGAGGGAAGGAGAAGGCTGCTTTTCCCTCTTTCTTTTCCCTGCTTCTTCTACTTCCCTCGTGCCAGCTGCTCTGTTGCCCGTTTCCACATTGCAATGCAGCGTCCTGCCCAGGATCCACTTTGAAAGCGGGGTGGTGGGGTAATTTAACAACCAGTTTGTGTGAACCGGTGTGAATTGGCCGAATCCCATCACTGATCATGGGGATGCTGCAAAGGTCACAAGTGTGAAAAACGGTCATAAAGTCACTTTTTTCAGTGCCTTGTAAATTTGAATGATCACTAAATGAACTGTTGTAAGTCGGGAACTACCTGTACTATATCTTTTTAAAATATATTTCTTATTTTTGCACATCAGGATGATGATGCTGTTATCCATCCATTGAACTCTTGGCAATCCTATGGGTCAAGTCTCTCCACAACTTCTGATCTTGCACTACTTTTTGCACATCTTATATATGTGAAATCTTTTAATAAAAACTGTTTTAAAAAAGAAAATATGAATATGTTCAGGGAAACAAGATAACATCAGTAGAGGAGATCAGAAAAGAAATTACAAGACTTGGAAGAGCTACAGTTTATTGCTATAGATAGGTTGAAAGGATGAACGTTTATTTATTCAGTTACTAGAAATCAGACCCAGTTCAATGCCCCTAAGTTAGTTATGATTTATTTAAATAGAGACATATAAATAAAAAAATCTTCAACATATAAATCAAAGTACTAAGTGATGACATTGGAAAAATCACCCCATTTTAGGAAAGCATTTATTTTTACTGGAACTATTGCAGCCAAGGAAGTTTTTGTGATGACTTAAATTATATTTTAATCTTGTGCAAAAGAGATGTATACTTTGTAATGTTTATTCTTAAGTAAGATATAAATAAGAAATCAAGGTCAGTAGCTTTCTGAAGAGGCTTTTTGTAATTAATGTTAATTAACATAACAGATGATTTATTAAATTGACTTCCAAGCTACTAATGAAGAAAATGTATTTATTCAAGCTGCAATTAAATTATCTCTTTGCTGTGATTCTGAAGAAAAATGAGTATATCATCTGCAAGCAAAATAATTACATCATTTTCTGCCTTTTTATTAAGAACTTCAATATTCTTGCTAATGTTTTATGATAATGTTCTATAATGAGACTGAACAAAGTAGAAGAGGTTGGACATATTGTTTGATTAACCCATTATTTAAAAAAAACACAATAATCATTTTTGCTAAATGTATGTGTTTGTAATATTTACATCTCACCTTTTTGCCAAGATCCCAGATGGCATATATGGGGCTCCTTCCAACTTCTCCTACAAAAATATCATGTAAGCAAAAATATCATGTTGGGTTGAGAGAGACCAGTTGGCCCTTAGTCATCCCATGAGCATTCATCATAAAGGGTGGAGTAATTAATTATTAAAATAAGCTTAGTTTTATCTTCTGCAGTACTAAACTGTCAGAGTATGCAGCAGATCCGATGAGCACGCAAGTAAATAATTCTGCTGGATTCATCTATATAAGAAAAACTTCTTTATATACAATACCATACATCAGAAGTCAGCAGTACTGGGAATTTTTGCACTTATTAGTATGCTGTATATAATTATGTATTGATATACTTATGTTTATGCCAATTATATTTATGTCCTACATCAGGGGTGTCAAACTGGTGGCCCGTGGGCCAGAAGGGTCACATGCACATCACGCCCACCCCAGCTTCGTGAATGGGGAAACGTCACAAAACGTCACATGATGACACATTGAGTTTGATACCTGTATCCTATATAATTTCAAGTTTTACTATGCAGGTAGTAAATTTCCTGGTTTAATTTTTCCCAGCTTATGTATTATTATTCAATGTCATGTCTGGAAATAAATGTAATAAAAATACAAGTCTGAGATGCATTGTGCAATTACCCCAAATGATTATAAAAAATATGAAATGAGGGAAATTGTTCTGGAGAAAAAAAATGGCATCAGAAAGATGGGTTACGGTTGCAATATGTGTTCTATATAAATCTACTTGTTAGTTTGGATTTTATATAGATAAACCACATTATAATGATCTAACTGGATGGAGGCATTACCCATTCTTTATGAATAGGTAATTTCATAATATGGCAATTTATGCAAGACATGGCCTCATAATACAATCAATTTACAGCTTTTATATTTATGTTATTTGCATGATAATACCAATACCAAATGATGTAAATTGCTGCAAAAAATTGCAAAGTTTATCGCTTCAAGGTCTGGTAATACAAGGCTTCACTGTTTTATTTTATTTTATTTTTCTCTGAATTTTATCTGCACTTTCTTGACTAAAAAAAACTATCAAAATGCCATGTGGGATCTGCTTCAGGTGAGAAAATGACTTGACTATCCTTGGTACTATTTTGGCTTGATAGATGAAAGCATCATTTGCAGTTATGTCTTACAGCAAATATCATGGTTTAAGACTGAAGTCAATGTCTAAAAGAATGTATATGTTAAAATAACAGGTGCAGAGATTAGTAACTTAATAACAAAAGAAGATTAACAAAATAGAAATAAATACAGGTATATAGGTATATGTAAGAATATATACTGTAAGCAATATCACTATCGGACTGTGTATGACTATAGATTAAAACATATATAGAGTGATAAATGTATAAAGTGTTATGGTACAACTATGAAAACAATAGTTATAATTATGATGTACAATACTATGTACTTAAAAGAGACTACACTGTATGACTATGACAATGATGGTTATAATAATTATATTATTATTGTATAATATGATGTATATCTAACTTGATATAGCCAGTATACTGATGTTGGACAACTAGAAATGTGATGCATAATAAAGGAAAATGTACAAATCTATCATCTATCTATCTATCTATCTATCTATCTATCTATCTATCTATCTATTACATATAAATAATAAATTATCTTCTTGGATCAACTGCACTGACTTTTTTAATTAAAAGAAGTACATTTCAAAATAATATGTATGCTGATTTGTGTGCTGAAGCACAAAGATAGCAGAATAGATTTATGAAAGAGCAAATTTGCAAGCTATATGGACCCATAAAAGGCTTAATCTGTCCATCTATGCCCAGAGCTTTTCTTAGTTTTTTCGCATTCCCCATCCAACTGCTTGAAGCAGATTTTTTTCCAAACTTTTTCAAGCAACAGAACCCTTGATCAAGCAGAGCTTATGTGATTTTCTTTCTTTCTTTCTTTCTTTCTTTCTTTCTTTCTTGCTTGCTTGCTTGCTTGCTTGCTTTCTTTCTCTCTCCCCTCTTTCTTTCTTTCTTTTTTCTATTTTCTTTTCTTTCTTTCATTCTTTCTTGCTTTCTTGCTTTCTTTCTCTCTCTCTTTCTTTCTTTCTTTCTTTCTTTCTTTCTTGCTTTCTTTCTTTCTTTCTTTCTTTCATTTTCTTTCTTTTCTTGCCCCTAGTCTCTCATGGAACCCAACTTTAAAGTTCTATTCAACATAATTGCGGGCGGCCCTGCCTGGGTTTCTCGAGGCGCTCTTGGGAGTGGCGGTGGAGCTCCCAGGCCTCTTGGTCTTGGGTGACTTCAACTTGCCCTCCCTGGGGGGCGTCGGGTTTGACCCAGGAGTTCATGGCTTCCATGGCGGCTATGGGCCTGGCCCAGCTAATACAGGGCCCCACGCACGAGGGGGGTAACATGCTCGACCTTGTTTTTGTCTCGGAGCAGTGGCGTAGTGATCTGGGGGTGGGCAGTGTTAATGCCCAACCCGTTGCATGGTCAGATCACTATCTCCTACTGCTGGTCTTCCAACAGGCTGCCCCACACTGCTGGGATGAGGAACCACTGAGATGGTTCTGCCCCAGACGCCTGATGGACCCTGAGAGGTTCCAGGCAGAGCTGGGGTCTCTGCCCATCTCCCTTATCCACAGCTCGGCCAAGGTGCTGGCAGCTGCATGGCAACAAGCTGCCTCGGAGGCCCTCGACTGGGTTGTCCCCTTATGTCCCCTCACTCACCGCAGATCCCGGGTGGCTCCTTGGTTTACGGAGGAGCTCCGGGAGATGAAGTGACGTAGGAGGGGGTTAGAGAGCAAGTGAGATCGACCCGTTCTGAATCTGACCGAACCCAGTTGAGAGCCCATATTAGGACTTACCTGGGAGCTTTGAAGATGGCGAGGAGGGCTTACCTCTCCGCCCTCGTAGCATCCGTAGCATCCGCCCTGTTCAGGGTCACATGCTCCCTTTTACATTGGGAGCCAGAGGTGGACCCTTTGCAGGGTAGGACTGAGGAATTTGGACAATATCTGTCGGATAAGATTGCTCGGATCCGGGAGGGGTTGAACTCTAATTTGCAGCGGTCTGAGGAGGGAGTTACAGAGAGACTGGCCGATGTCATCTGGGCTGAGTTTGATCCTGTTTCTGAGGATGAAGTGGACAGGATTATGCAACGACTGAGTTCCACCACCTGTTTATTGGACCTGTGTCCTTCCTGGATGGTATATGCCTCCAGGGAGACCACGTGCGGCTGGCTCCAGGCAGTTGTTAATGCCTCACTGAGGGAGGGGTTCTTTCCTGCCACCTTGAAAGAGGCGGTGGTGAGACCCCTCCTGAAGAAGCCTGCTCTGGACCCAGCCGTTTTAAACAACTTCCGTCCAGTCTCCAACCTTCGCTTTTTGGCGAAGGTTGTTGAGAGCGTGGTGGCTCAGCAGTTTCCGCTTTTCCTGGAGGAAGCGGACTATCTAGATCCATATCAGTCGGGCTTCCGACCTGGGTACAGCATGGAGACGGCATTGGTCGCGCTGATGGATGATCTCTGGAGGGCTCGGGACAGGGGATTTTCCTCTGTCCTAGTCCTATTAGATCTCTCAGTGGCTTTTGATACCATCGACCATGGTATCTTATTGTGGCGTCTCGGGGGGCTGGGAGTGGGGGGCACTGTTCTGCAGTGGTTCTCTTCCTACCTCTCGAGGTGTTCACAATCGGTGTTGGCAGGAGGGCAGAGGTCGACCCCGAGGGCACTCACATGGGTTCCTCAGGGGTCAGTCCTCTCTCCCCTCCTGTTCAACATCTATATGAAGCCGCTGGGTGAGATCATCCATGGTTTCGGGGTGAGGTATCATCAGTATGCTGATGATACCCAGTTATATATCTCCACCCCAAGCCAAATCAGTGATGCCCTCTCCGTGATGATCCATTGTCTGGATGCGGTATGGACCTGGATGGGCAGGAATGGACTACATCTCAACCCGGCTAAGACTGAGTGGTTGTGCATACAGGCATCTTGGCCCAGTCAGTTGATTCCATCTTTAGTCATGGGGGGAGAGGTGTTGCCCCCTATGGACAGGGCTCGGAACCTGGGAGTCCTCCTGGATTCATGGCTTAGTTTGGAGGAGCAGGTGGGGGCCATGACCAGGGGGGCTTTTGCCCAGGTCCGACTGGTTCGCCAGTTGCACCCGTATCTGGACCGAGATGCCCTTCGCACGATCACTCATGCACTTGTGAGTCGACTTCGACTACTGCAACGCTCTCTATTTAGGACTGCCCTTGCATACCATCCGGAGGTGTCAGCTGGTGCAGAATGCCACTGCGCGGGTTGTGATGGGAGTTTCCCAATACTCCCATGTTACACCCCTCCTGCGCGAGCTGCATTGGTTACTGGTTGCCCTCCGGGTGAGATTCAAGGTGTTGGTGTTAACATTCAAAGTCCTTTATGCTATGGGTCCGGGGAACTTGCGGGAGCGTCTCCTGCCAATATCAAATACCGATCGCCCTGTGCGTGCGCACAGACAGGGGCTCCTCAGGGTACCGTCGGCTAGACAATGTTGGCTAGCAGTGCCCCAGGGAAGGGCCTACTCTGTTGTGGCCCCCGCCCTCTGGAACCAACTCCCTCTGGAGCTCCGCTTGGCTCCTGATCTTCGCTCCTTCCGCCATGATCTGAAGACCTGGCTGTTTGAACAGGCTGGGCTGGACTGACCTCCTGGGTTTTTTAAAAGTATTTTAATGGGTTTTTAGTGATAATTGGGCTGTCGATTTAATTCTGTTTTAAATATTTATTGGTTGAAGTGCTGTGTTTTTAATTGTGAGCCACCCCGAGTCCTTGCGGAGAGGGGGCGGCATATAAGTCCAATTATAAATAAATAAATAAATAAATAAATAAATAAATAAATAAATAATTGAAACACTCTGGTCCAATGAACCCTCTCTCCTGTAGAATTTTCCTTCCTTCTGTCGGCCTTCTGCAAATGTGCTTCTGGCATATTTTAGGGGAGTGTATTGTTTTGAAGAATGAAACATAAATAGGTGGTAGTAAATCATTTGCCACTTCATAGTTGAAAAAAATCAGAGCATGTCCTTAGGAATGTTACATATTCAGTGGCAGGAGAAAAAGAATGTATGAAAGGCAAATATACATTCTTGGTATGATACAAAAACCACAAATAGTAAGCAACTATAAAACAGTGACCCTTCAAAGGAACGGTCATTTTAATACTGAGAAATACAAAAGCCCTGTTAGAATAAATATAGCACACTTTAAGCAACAAAGAATTCTCGACTTGTGGAAATTCTTAACTTCACCCAAATGTGTTTTGTAGCTCCATCTAATTCTTGTCATCACTGCAACCACAAGGGCTGTCATCCAGAGCTACCCAACATTTACTCACCCCCTTCTCTGTGCAAAGGGAATTCTACTTTATCAGAATTATAGTTAATGTAATGAGCAATTTTCAGCATCTTATTGGTCCATGTAGCTATAGGAAGACCAAAATGGCTCTAACAACTTTACTTAGTGAATGAGTGTCTCCATTTTTAAATATTTGTGTGACAGAGACTTAACAGTAAAGGAGGCACTTACTTAAATACTGTATAAGGCTGTAAATTTTGGGAGTGTATAAACAGAGCTAGAGCATCTACTATTCAACAGCCAATAGGTCATGTTATCCAATGCATCTTTTGTTAAGGAAATTATGGAGAAACAGGTAAATGGCCCACAAAGCTGGAACATCTCAGGATAACTTAGATGTTGGCTGGAGTTGAGAATGTGATGTGAATAAGGCATAAGAAATGGTTACTAGGGTGAGTTCATGCCAAGGTTAGAAGATGTGATAATGTCATAATGCCAATATTTTCTCTAGTCCATAGGGAAGAACAATATTTTGTTTACAAGAAAATCTGTGATGATTAAAATAAAATCCTCATATTTTGCATTCAAAACCTACCCTCTCAAAATAAAATGAAATGAGTCTTTAAGGATCACTAGCCTTGACTGGAAGAAAAAAATAGTTAAAATAGCAGTCAGTAGAAAATTAGGATTCATTAAATGGACAGAGTAGTGTCTACTTTCATTCTCACAGCACCACAAAATATTTTGAAATAAAAGGATTTAAGCATCCACAAAAATGAAAATGTGAATAGAAACCACGTTATTATTGAGATACAAATTTCTTTCTTGTTTATGGTAATCATTAAGCATACAAGAAACAATAAGGAAACAATCTGCAATTTCCATTGCAAAACAGGGGCTGGAGAAATATTTATCAAGCAGGCATAGCTTTCCAGATGTAGGACAACTGGGAGAATCTAATTTTAAAGTACTGGTGCAAATGATGGCCCCTTGTGAGAGGAAATAACATTTTTCTAGGCACTGCTTTTCAAAGCTACGGGAGGAGCTGCTTATGCGCCATATGGATTTCCCTAAAGGAAGAGCTTTTGGAGATCAAATCTAATACACGAATTGCCTAACAATAATGATCCTTTGAGGAATATTAAAAAATGAAATTAGATCCCAGATCAGGACATTTCTCTATTTCTTATTCTGTGCTACGAAAAGAGGGAAGGGGAAGATGAGAGAAAACAAATTATTATTTATTCTGCATCTATTGAAGGAAGCATCAACACTTCTTACATGCTGTGTTATGAAAGTGAGGCACATTTACTGGATAATTATGTCCATAATCCACCAGTTTATCTAATACCCAGGCTATTTTTAAATTAACAGGATATGGATATTATTCCCCTTCATGCCTGTACATTCCAGAGTAAGATCATGCAGAATTTCCCAGTAGGTTGTATCCATCATTACTCTGAAGCATACAGTAGTTCATTTTATACATACATATACCTTCCTCCCTACATGCTTTGCCAGTACAGTAATCCTATGTCAAAATCAATTCGGTATTAATTACAGTAGTCCCTCACCTTGCCTGCTGTTACACCTTTCAAAAATCAGTGCTGTGTTTTGGGGTTGTATGGAATATTGCCCTTCCTGGAGATTATTGCTGTCAAGGATTTGAATCTGTTTTGCACCTATTGCGATTCAGCAAAATGTCATTATTTCCATTTGCTTAGGTGATATGTGAGGTCTATAAGACTTATTGGAGTAAGAATCTAGACTCAACACTATGCCACACACACACACACACACACACAAACCACCACAAAAAGCAGCTGTGCTGAAAGTCATGGTCTTTAGATGCACTGGGGCTTCAGATGTCTCCTATTCCAGGTATACAAACTACAGAAGTGTCTATGGAGATTCTCAATCATCCAGATCATGATTGTTGTCACAAAGGTACTGAAGAAGCTTCTTAGATGAGAATTGACAAGTATCCTTGTAATTGAAAACAGTGGCACAATGGCAGCAAAGTAGTGCAGCATTTTTGCTTCAAGAGGACAGGATAAACACCAAGATCGAAATGAGGTGAGCATTCTGATCCATGCAAGTCCATTTCACTTGCAGCTCCAGAGGAACATGATTTGAATCAGTAGCATCACTGCATGTGGAAATTCCTGAGTATTTTATTCCCCACTCACAATTAGAACCTCATTAGGTAGAGTTAACAGGACGTTCACTTTATTCCTTACACAACCAGATCACGAATAAACCTGTAGCATGAAACTTGCTTTAACTGCTTTAGGTTCCTCATATAATTCACCCTGAAGGGATGCGGTGGCTCAGTGGCTAAGATCAGAAGGTCGGCAGTTCAGTGGTTCGAATCCTTAGTGCCGCATAAGTGAGCTCCCATTACTTGTCCCAGCTTCTGCCCACCTAGCAGTTTGAAAGCATGTAAAAATGCAAGTAGAAAAATAGGGACCACTTTGGTGGGAAGGTAACAGCGCTCTGTGCCTTCGGCATTTAGTCATGCCGGCCACATGACCACAGAGACGTCTTTGGACAGTGCTGGCTCTTTGGCTTAGAAATGGAGATGAGCACCGCCCCTAGAGCTGAAAACAACTAGCACGCATGTGTGGGGGAACCTTTACCTTACCTATAATTCACCCTAGAACAGCATTGCCACAGTCTCTCTTTAAGAGCTCTTCTGCTCAGCTTGTTCTTGTCAATTCCTCCTAATTTTCTCACAGCATTTCTTTTTCTAGTGAGATCTCTGATGGCTTTCAGAATAGGTAGATGATACCCAAGTGTTAAGATGCTATGATTTCAACAGGATGGGGAGAAACCCCAAGCTGGAAGCAGAATCATGTGGAAACCACTACCAATGGGAAACTGCTAGCTTTGCAACTCCAAAGATTGAGAATACATTGTGAGCAAGTTGGTCTTTATGGGACTCATGAGATGATCGTCTTCTTCCTCCTCCTCCTCCTCCTCATCTTCTCCTCCTCCTCCTCCTCCTCCTCCTCCTCCTCCTCCTCCTCCTCCTCCTCCTCCTCTTAACATCTAACTGGTCTATATCCACTCATTGGCAAGCAGTTTAACAACATACTACAATGGCTAACATCTGTGGAAACCTACCTGATAATTAAAGATACAGCAAAAGAGGCAGCACCAGGCAACTACAGGCCAATTAGAATTAGAATAACAGAGCTGGAAGGGACCCTACTTGCTTACCAACAACTTTCAAATTGCTAACTGGTATAACAGCTGATGCAGTCCAACAGCATCTAGTTAAAAACAATCTCTTTCCACTGAGCAGAAAGGAAACTGCCCCAATAGCAGCGGAATAAAAGATCTTATTCTTCTCAGAGTTAGCAGAGTGTTTAATGGCTGGATGCCCTTCCTGCCACCAATGAGACTCATGAGATATAGATAACTAAATGGTGTTCTGTGTGAGTCAAACTTTCTTCCAGGATTCAAATTCACAGATCTTCATGCTTTAACTGGCTATATGTGACAGGTATACACACGCTCCATCTTCCCTTGGGCTCTCAGAGAGATACAGATGTTATATGATGTCATTTACTGATTTTATTTGCTGCCCATCTTGTAGCAAACATGTCTGGGTGGCTTATCATCATGAATATGTATTAATACAGGCAAATACAGCTAATCCACAAAACAAAGTATAATATTTATGTTTCAGTGCGATTCTCCAAATTCCTTGGCAGGAAGACCAATGACCAAGCTGGCTGGGAATTCTGGTAGCTTTAGGGCAACATTTCTAATAGGCATCAAGCTGAGTCAATATCTAAAAAGTTATTACAGTGATAGCAGTAATAGCAGATCTGGGCTATAAAAATCCAATCAACCAGTAAGAAGTTTCTGTGTCTTTTGGATGCTATTTAATAGCCTCCAATCCATAGCTGACAGTTTTATAGCAAAGGAAACCAATTCCCTCCCCTGGTCCTTGACTTACAAGTTTGTTTAGTGACCATTCAAAGTTACAACGGTGCAGAAAAAAGTGACTTATGACCATTTTTCACACTTACGACCATCGCAGCTTCCCTTTGGTCATGTGATCGAAATCCAGAAGCTTGGCAATTGACTCATATTTATGACAGTTGCAGTGTCCCGGAATCCCCTTTTGTGACCTTCTGACAAGCAAATTCTATGGGGAAGCCAGATTCACTTAACAACAGTTTGATGAATTTAACAACTACAGTGATTTGCTTAACATCTGCAGCAACTTGTAAAACGAGGCAAAGTCACTGAACAAATGTTTCACTTAGAAACAGAAATTTTGGACTCAGTTGTGATCATAAGTAGAGGGCTACCTGTACTTTATATGTGTAAAACACTCATCCATCCTCTTTTGGTTATTTGTTTCTTCTCTCAGAATTTATTGATTATATTGATCTTATAGACCAGGGGTGTCAAACTCAAGGCCTGTAGACTAGATCCATGGAGGTCATGGAGGCCAAAAAAAGGGCCATGTGGAGGCCTCGTGAAGCTCCCGCACGACCCGTTTTGGCCTCCCCAGTCTCCAGCAGCACTCTGCTGCAGTGGTGGGATTCAAATATTGTTGCCACCGGTTCAGTGGGCATGGCTTGGTGGGCGTGCTTTCCGTGCGTGCACAGACTTTGCGTGTACATGTGTGCAAACGTGCACTTTATGCAGGCACAGAGGTGTTTGTGCAGGCGCAGAGGCGTTCTAACTCACTTCCTGCAAGCCTGCACGATCCTGGTCGCTTCAGCAGCTGCCGTGCGGCTCTATTCTGTGCTGCGCAAAGCAGCAGCACTTCAAATTCAGTGGGTAAAAGTGAGTATAGAAGCCCAGGCGGTGGGTGGGCTCAATAGCAGAGCAGCAGGGAGAACTGGTTTGGTCTCCACTGCTCATCGCTCCTACCGGCTTGCCAGAACCGGGCAGAACTGGTCAAATACCATCACTGCTCTGCTGGCCAAAAACGGGCTGTGAGGGATCTTGTGGGGCCTCTGCGTGGCCTGTTTTCAGCTGGCAGAGTGCTGCAAGAAGCCATAGAGGCCGAAAACAAGGCGTGGGAGGCTGTGAGGACCTCCGTACCTGATTTTGGCTGGCAGGGTGCTGCAGGATGCGTCTGTCTTGTCTCCCCCACCCCTGCTCCCATGGAGGAGAATTACAATGCTGATCCGGCCCTCCAAGAAATCCAGTTTGACACCCCTGTTATAGACAAAGAGCCAAAGCTGATTCATAAAGAGTATGTAATCCACCAGCAGAAGAGTTTATGGCTTCCTTTATGGTCTCTACCAGCAATCGATAGAAAAGGGGTTGCTGAAGACTTTAGAAAGTGACTGCCAAGCTTTGGCTGGATGACCTGCTCAGAGGCTGCTCTCTGTGATGGAAAGTTGATTTTAGTTTTGGGGTTTGTGCTTCCCCCACCCCTTGCTATCTTTCAGTGAAGAGAAACAAAAGTTTTGGGCTGCAATCCAAAAGCAATTGACTGTTTAATTTCATTGAAGTCTCTGGGATTCAGCCTTGAAAATAATTAAATGGGAAGGAGCCTTTCCCTCCCACCTCCCTAAATGTACTGAATATAAATAAATGTGGGGATGTGATCTTGAAGTATAGAAAGTAAAGACAAGGAACTGCTCAAAAAAAAAAATCCCTGAAGGAAATCTCTGTCAGGCTGGTGACAACAGTAATCAGCATCTAAATCAGGATTCATAAATAGCGTGTTGGATAATACGTGGTGCATTCATTAAAACGAAATGACACGTTCTGGTAGCCGCTGAGGTGAGGCACGTGACTAATTGCTCTCTTCTTTTCTCTTGGGGTCTGTGGAAGCATCTGCATTTACTGTTATATTCTCTGGTTGAGCCAAAGAAAAAATTGGCAGGAAACTGTTAGATTTGCATGAAGAGTCAGACGCGGAGTGCTTCAGTGAAGAGTTTATTAGTGACTACAGCTCATAACAGACCCGATTTGGCTGGTCTGTGGCTGCTACTTATAGCCAGCAGCCGCAGTTGCCAGCCAATCAGAGTGCAGGGTTTTCCCGCACTTTTTAAACCAATCATTTCTGACATTTTACAAGAACAGTTCAAACTTAACCAATGACATTCAAACCTGCATACATAACAGAAACCATGCAATAAACTTGGGTAAAGTTTCCTGCGGTATAAAATAGACAGAGGTTGGGTAATTAATTCAGGAATCAAACTATCACATCCTCTTTATTGTGCTCCACCAAAACAAACCCTACAGAATTCCAGCATCTATTTAGGCCAAGGATTGACAATAGCTTTCATCGGAAGTCCATATTATTGTTATGATTTCACTTCTGAGGAACTATGACAGGCACATTACTAGATTTTCCTTTGTTTTAGAGGTTTGTGGAAGCTAAAGGCAAAAGAGGAGCAATAAACAATTAACTGTTATATCATGTAATAAAAAACCCTCTTCGAACAGCTGAAAATCACTGTTTTGCTGCAGAGTTTGGGAAAACAGTATTTGGGAATCTAAAAGTTGCAGAGCTGTAGGGTCCCAGTTAAACACTTTTAGTCTGCCATATTTTTTTCTTGATCTTGCATAGCCTTTTTAATGATAATTATCAATTGAAAGTAAGGGATGGGGATATTTTAGTCAAGATAGATCTTTAAAATGTTACTTGGCAGAGGACTACTATTTGGGGAAGAATCTCTTTTCGACTCCTTTAAATATCCTGCTTATGAATAAGTGTTGCCAAATTCTACAATGTTGCAAAATTGCAAAATATTATTTAGTGTGTGCATTCTGAAATACTCAGTCCTGACACTATGCCATCTTTGGTATTGGATGGGGTTGCACTACCCCCAAAAGACCCTATGTAAAACAATGGGGGGAGTTCATCTTAGACTTAGTCAAAGAGCAGGTGTCAGTTATGGCTAGAAGGGCCTTTGCACAGCTTCATATTAAGAGCCTTGGTGGCGCAGTGGTTAGAGTGCTGTACTGCAGGCCACTTCTGCTGACTGCTGGCTGCCTGCAATTTGGCAATTTGGCAGTTCAAATCTCACCAGTCTCAAGGTTGACTCAGCCTTCAATCCTTCCAAGGTGGGTAAAATGAGAACCCAGATTGTTGGGGGCAGGGGTGGGATGCTACTGGTTCTGCCTAGTTCTAAAGAACCAGTGGCTCTGAAGAGCAGCAGACACTGAACCGGTTCTGTATTTGCTGCTGTTTGGCCCACCCGCCTGCCCAGGCTCTTACCTGTCCTTTATTTCCTGCTTTTTCAACCTCAGCTGCTTTGTGCAGCACAGCTGAGGTTGAAAAAGCAGGGAAAAGGGGGCTTTTCAAATGCTGTGCACCCACATGCAGCATTTTTCAGCTGTCTAGGTGGCACAGCTTAAGGTTTTTCCGCATGCACAGAGACACCGAACCAGTAGTAACACTGGCTGAATCTCACCCCTGGTTGGGGGCAATAGGCTGACTCTGTAAAACTGGTTAGAGAGGGCTGGAAAGCACTTTGAAGCAGTATATAAATGCAATTGCAATATTGTGTACCAATTGTGTCCATTCCTTTATTGGGAGGCTCTGGCCTGCTTATGTTACCTCATTTATTTATAATTGGACTTATATGCCACCCCCTCTCTGCAAGGACTCGGGGCGGCTCACAATTAAAACACAAGAACAATAAATATTTAAAAAAGAATTAAATCTAGGAAGCCCAATCAATAAAACAATTAAAATAAATTAAAAACCCCAGGAGGTCAGTCCAGCCCAGCCTGTTCAAACAACCAGGTCTTCAGATCGCGGTGGAAGGAGCAAAGATCAGGGGCCAAGCGGAGCTCCAAAGGGAGTTGATTCCACAAGGCGGGGGCCACAACAGAGTAGGCCCTCCCCCGAGGCACCACCAGCCGACATTGTCTAGCTGACGGCACCCTGAGGAGTCCCGTCTGCTGCGCGCACAGGGCGTCGGTATTTGATATTGGCAGGAGACGCTCCTGCAAGTACCCCGGACCCAAATCGTAAAGGACTTTGAATGCTAATACCAACACCTTGAATCTTACCCGGAGGGCAACCGGTAACCAATGTAGCTCACGCAGGAGGGGTGTAACATGGGAGTATTGGGAAATTCCCATCACAACCCGCGCAGCTGCATTCTGCACCAGCTGACACCTCCAGATGGTATGCAAGGGCAGACCTAGATAGAGAGTGTTGCAGTAGTCAAGTCGGGACGTCACAAGTGCATGAGTGATCGTGCGAAGGGCATCTCGGTCCAGATATGGGCGCAACTGGCGAACCAGTGGACCTGGGCAAACCCCCTGGTCACGGCCCCCACCTGCTCCTCCAAACTAAGCCATGAGTCCAGGAGAACTCCCAGGTTCCAAGCCCTGTCCACAGTGGGCAACACCTCTCCCCCTATGACCAAAGATGGAATCAATTGACTGGCCTGGTCACCTACAGTGGACTACTATCATGGATAGTACAAGGGCCCTTGAAGAGTACAGGTAATCCTCAACTTACAGCTGTTCATTTAGTGACTGTTCAAAGTTACAACCACACTGAAAAAGTAACCTATGACCATTTTTCACACTTTACCACCATTGCAGCATCCTCATGATCACTTGATCAAAATTCAGATAAAAAAAGCAGCTGCTTCATATTTATGACTGTTGCAGTGCCTGGGGAGAGGGGTATCAGGTGATCAGCTTTTGCGACTTTCTAACAAGCAAAGTCAATGGGGGGAAGCCAGATTCACTTAACAATCGTGTTACTAATTTAACAACTGCAATGATTCACTTAACCAGTGTGGCAAGAAAGGTCATCAAATGGGGGGAAACTAACTTAACAAATATCTCATTTGGCAACTTAAATGTTGGACTCAGTTATGGTTGTAAGTTGAGGACTATCTGTGTCTGGAAATTTCAGCTGGTGCAAAATGCAGCAACACAGGCAGTTATGTGCATCCCTAAAATAGCACAGATTTCACCCCTGTTCCAAATGCTGCATTAGTAACTACTTTGCTTCTGGGTCCATTTCTAGGTACTTGCTATACTTCGTTTTCATTGCCTGAGGAAAAAGGTTGACATTTTGTTCTATCAATTCAGAGGTGGTATTCAGCAGGTTCTGACCAGTTCTGGAGAACCGGTAGTAGAAATTATGAGTAGTTTGGAGAACCAGCCAATCCCACCTCTGACTGGAGATTTTACAGTATTCTTCCCCTGCCACACCCCCCTAGCCATGCCCACAGAACCAGTAGTAAAAAAAATTGAATCCCACTACTGTATCAATTATATTTGTAGGTCATGTTCTGTCCAAAAGATGACAAAAGAATGAACATCTAAAGAAATGATAAACCATGGTTTAGCATCCAAATAAGCCTCAGTAAGAGTAAGCCTCCATCTACCACTCCTTTTCTGATTTGCCTGTTAAGGAGATTAGAAACTTTGCTTCCATCATTATCGGGATGAGTCCTAAACTGAAGTTAATATTTATAGTTAGTTGGGGCAAGCCAAACATAAATTGTGGCTTGATGTTGGCTTGTTTATCTAAGTTGTGCAACATGACAAGTTGTGGTTAATCAAAAATAAAAGTAAATACTTCAATCTTCTTATGGCTGCACCAGAGGGAAGAAGGAAAAGCTAGGGTTAGCCTGTTACAGATCAGTCTATAATGTCAAACTGCAATTTAGGATGATTATTTCCAAAACAATCTACTGTATCATTGTCACTTTTATAAAGTACTTCAGTTACACATTTTAGGTATTAACAAAAAAACCCCTGCACTTACTGCATCCATCCATGTGCAATCAAAATTGTCATTTGTGTACTTCCTGTGAAAGACAACTGTAATGGTGAAGAGGTTTGGGTGGTGTGCTTTTCGGTTTAGAAACACTCATAGGACTGGAAGGAACCTTGAAGGTCTTCTAGACCAACCCTTTCAAGGCCCTTGGGAGACCTTATACCTTACACCAGGGGTCTCCAACCTTAGCAACTTTAAGACTTGTGGACTTTAACTCCCACAATTCCTGACCCAGGGATTCTGGTAGTTGAAGTCCACAGGTCATCAGGGGGTCATCGTTGCCCACCTCTGGTATATACACACTAGCTGCCTCTGATAAGGACAAAGGGCTCCCAGCTACCACACCTGAGATTCTGTCCTGGATTTAGCCTCTTCTATTACATGTTGCTCTGTTTTATTGGATTACCTATGAATTGTTTCCTGCTGTTTGCTTTGCTTTGCTATGTATTTCCTTTCAGCTTCTATTTGATGTGTTGGATGACTTGAAATTATAAACACCTCATCTATCTTTTATTGTGGCAAAACAAGTGGCTTGACCACTCAGCTTGTATTTATGGCTATTTGTCATCTGCCCAGACAAATAGAAAACTTCTCATTTGCAGGCAGTGTTGTTGCTGCAGCTGTAGCCAGCATGCACAATGTTGCCTCGGGAGCCTCTGGGAGGATCTCTGGAAGAGATTCATCCCAGAGTTCCTGCTTAGTACAAGTCCTCCTCTCTGCCTGTGTAAATCATGACTTGGGCTATTTTTGAACATGGATATACAGCTTTTCAGGAAAGCAATACCAATAGCAATAGCACTTAGATGTATATACAGCTTCATAGAGCTTTACAGCCCTCTCCAAGCAGTTGACAATGTCAGCATATTGCTCCCAACAATCTGGGTCCTCATTTTACAAATCTTGGAAGGATGGAAGTCTGAGTCAGCCCCGAGCCAGTCAGAATTGAACTGGCAATCAGCAGTGAGTGAGCCTGCAATACTGCATTCTAACCACTGCGCCACTACTGCGCACCAGAACTAAGTTCAGAAATAATCGTATTTGGCTTGTTTGTTTATGAACTATATTTTATATTTTTTATATAAATGAATTTATGAAAGCCAGCCTTGTGATTTTGAATCAGTCTCTCTCTCTCTCTCAGCCTAACCCACCTGACAGGATTGTTGTTCTGGGGAAAATAAGAGGAGGAAGGTGTATTAGGTATGTTCACCACCTTGAATTAGTTATAATAATAAAGGTGAAGTACAGAGGTGGGCTTCACATAATTTAACAATTGGTTCACCTAGTGCGGAACCAAAAATGTGAGCACTTGCGCACAGCTTCAAACACACGGCAATTTCATGTGTGAGACTTCCAACACACCTTCTTGGGCAGCTGTGGTGAGTAGAGCAGGTGAGGTGCAAAAATCAGCTGGGCTGCATGGGCTGGGTGAGTGAGCCAGAGAGTGAGATATATAGAACGGGATAGCACCGGGGCGGGTGGGCAGGCCCAGCCAGTGGTTGGAACTACCAGTACAGGTGAACTGGCCCAAACCTGCAGCAGCCCACCTCTGGGCATAACAGGTTTATTTGAAGCATTGAAACTCCATCCACTATCAAAGAGGACATAGTTCCTGAGTCAGACCGCCTCAAAACGCAGAGCACCTAATCTAACCAGGGTTCAGTTGAAGCTGGTTGTTCCCCATCCAGGCACCGGGATAGGACATCAGCAGCATCGCTTAAGTCATCAAGATAGAAAGGTATATTTGGGTATCAGGTAGTATGTCCCTAGAGGTGTCTGCAATCTCTCAGTTTGGCAAGGTGGCAGGGGAGAAAATCTGTCTTTTTAATCACCCAGCCTCCTCTCCTACATCTTTACAAAAGTCACTGGAACATTTCCTCTGTCAAGTGATGAAGGAGGGGATCTCACCATTGCTTTTTTAATGTGGTCTGCATTTACCCTTTATGGACTGTACCATTCACTGACTTCATTCATTCACTGAAGACGGCTTGACAATCAAGGCGGCAAAAGTTTTACTGATATATTTTTCTGCTGATCAAGGTCTAGTGGATATGACTCCAACACAGCTCTCTGTGTGCGTGTCTGTAGTCTCAAACTGTCAATCATGAATTTGTTTACAAGTATCATTCTAGCTGGTTTTGGAAAGAAAAAAAAAGCACCATAGCAACACCAACATCCAGATTCTTATATTTTTAATTCTCCTTCCAAGAGAACTAATATTAAATATTTATTACGTAATCATACATTGAAGACAATTTGGGAGAAAGCAATTTTAAATAAAACAGCCTATTAAACATGCCGTATTAGTTAGAAAGTATACCTATAATTAATAATCTGATTGGAAGGAATTATTCTAAAGTACTATTTTTTCATTTAATCATGTTTAATTACTCCTGGAAATATAATATATATATTACATTTTCAATGCAATAAATACCATTGTCATGGCATGACATTTTCTTGATATGGTAATAACATTAGAGATTGTTTCACTACCCTGTGTAAGTATGCTGTAATATAATTCACAGAAATGTGGTATAATTGAACACAAGGAACAAAGGAACTACTTGTAGATTTATATTGATTAACCTTTCCCCATACCTATTATTTTATAGCATGTCTTTGCCAAATGTCAGGTGCAATAGATATGAAAATATCTTGCTTTTCTTTTTCATTTTCTAGCTTCTGCTACTGTATTTTCTTAGATGAGATATATCATTTATGGTAATACTTAATAAAAAAATCTTTCTAGATTCTTTATCCATGCTTCCATATATCAAAATGACATGGGTACCCCAAGCTAATTCACAAATAGTTTATTATTAGTAATGAATCACACTGGATAATATCTTTGCAGCAGAAGTTTAAATACCATTATTTTTAAACTACCTGAAAATAGATATTTTCAAAAATAGTTTATTTTTCACAATGGATAAGCATATTCTTTTATCTGTCAATAAAGGTATGCCCTAATACATTGTCTTTAGGTTCTCACTTAACTATTTTTAATGCAACAATTAATACAACTTTCTTCCTGATATTTAGATACTATAGATCAGGTATGGGGGTTTTATGGCTGATAAGCCACATCCAGCTCCTCAGCTGTTCCTGTCAGCGGGGGCAGGGTGGCATAAGGGAGGAGTGTTGGAGGGGAGTGGGGCATCCATTTTGACAGTGCATGGGACAGGGGCAGGGCAGGGGGAAAGGGGGCATGGAGTGGTGGGGAAGTTGGTCGGGAGGGATGGCAGGCAGCTTTCAACAACAGTCCCAGTTTCTTATGTGGCTGCTTGGGAAAAATTACTCCTCAATGTGGACCTTGCTTAACAGCTGCCCTGTTTAATGACTGCCCAAAGTTACGACAGTGCTGAAGAAGTGATTTATATAGCTAGTCCTCACATTTATCTCATAGGCTAGGGTTAGGCATGCGGGTGCTTCAGAATCAGCTTCAGACAAGCAGAGTCAATGAAGCAGCCAGCAATTAAAAAAATGAAAGTCATGGTCATGTGATTTCTTGTTTAACAACCTGTGGTGATTCCTTAACAACCACAGTGGAAATGAATTTGTAAGCCTGCCTCAGTCGCCTGATTTTTTTGCTGAGCAGCCGAAGTTTCCATGTGGCCACTAGGTAAGTGCTGCTTGCATTCTGGACTTTTCCTCTTCAGCATTTTGGCTGAAAGACCTTCCATGATAGTGTTGATGATGGTCCTAGGACTGCAGAGAGAGTGGTCAGGGAAATCATGCTGTATGATTTAAATTATCCCGGATATTTTTTGGATTACAGGGGAACAGTCCTGACTCTAATCATAAATATAATTTCTAGAAGTCAATCCAACTTCTGTAAAAGCCCTTTTTAAAAAATTTGCCCCGGCAAAACTAATTAGTCCATGACAAAGGGAATTCATCACTTACCTTTTATGACTTTCAAAAAGTGTCGCCTGCTGATTGTTTTTAACAGAACCTCATTTCCTATGTGGCTGCCCAGTCAGCTTGTGTGGCTTTCTCTCAGGCATCCACTTCTAAGCAAAATAAAATGATTAGAATATCATTTTAATAAACAAGGCTGGACTTCTTTTTAAGACAGCTTTGGGATCAGAAGCATGCTCAAATGCCAATTTTCCAGTTTTCTGGGATAATAATAAAAAACACACATTTAAATATAGATAATGGCTCTATTTATTGACTTGTCATTAGCAGTACAAAGGAGCTGAAATAATCTCCATGGCTATTTGTTCCATTATGCCCCATCACTGCTTTCCAGTTGTGTTCATTTGCAAAAAAGGCAACGTATGCTTGCTATAATTACTGAATAAAAAAGATCCAGGCATTGTTTCCAAGATATCAGGTTGAGTGCCCTTAGTGAAAATGGAAAAAATATCAGTGGGTCAGGTTTGTCTGTTGTCAAGTCAGCTCAAGTTACATCTAGAATGACAGCCATTTTGAGTGACCTTCTGGTTTAGAGTTCACAAATAACATGTTCAGTGTCCTTACATCTGTGCTCTGTTTCTTATTTCCCTGAGACTGAAAAGAAATCTTCAGCCCACCTTCCAATTAGTGAGCATTTCATTTAAACACTTTAGAATTCTGACTTTTACATTATTAGTTCAAAGGAAAGTTTATTTAATTTTTTTTACAGATGTAGGTGCTGCCCATGGCCAAATGGTTCTGAGTAGCACACCAATATTAATATAGAACAATTAAAATAGTATAAATCACACTATTTTATGAAGGAAACCATAACATTGAGATTTGCCTCAGCTCTTACGGCATTCTCTCCCTGATAAAGGCCCTGTCACAGAGAATTAATGATATATCCATGCTCTATAAAACAGCTGCAAATGCAGATAGGCAGTAGGGAAATAAGCAGTCCTACAATAAACTCCAATCTAAACCATGGGACGCTTTGTATATCAAAGGGAACTCCTTGAATCAGGCATCCATGGGGTCCTGCAACACCACTAAAAAGTGACCCTTAGCACATGCACTGTGACAGGTAGGACCAGCTGTAATTTTGGGATTGTCTTCAAGAGTGGCCCTGTTGGAACAATCCAACATTTTGATTGTAGAACATGTGTTGCTAATGCCAGGTGTTCTCCTCCAAGTGTAGGCACATCTGGTTTATCTGCCACATCCAATTCCTGTAGATGTTGCATGATTGTCCACCATCAATGTCAGATTCAAAAGAATGTAAAGATCTCAAGCATTTTTCATAAGGGGAGAACCTAGTTAACAGCTCCTGTATATATCTTGCCATCTTTCTTACGCATCCAGAATAGGCATATCTCTATAATGCTCCCACAGGAATCACCACAATTTTGTCTCACCTTTAAAAATCGTATGTTATAGAATACACATTCTTTATTTCATCCTTGCAATTCTAGATCATGGAAATAATACTTTCAGCTGATAGCTACCGTATTAATGCCTAAGGCAGAAATGTTTCTCCCAGCATGGTCTGTTATGAGGGATGATGGTGGATGTCATACATTAACTTTTTAAGGGCCACAGCTTCCCTACCTCTGGTATATGCTGAAAAACAAAGAACCTGGGTTTTTTCTCTCTTCCTTCTTCGGTTTAACATAACAGGTAACACGCTACCATTGCACTGTGCATTACCTTGACAACATTGCATTTCTCTGACTGTCAGGAGCTGTCAGCCGCAAGGTGATAATGGTGCCAGAATATGTGACACGTTCATTTGATATTATGAGGCCGAGGCTATTGGCAGCCCTGCTAGGATTTAGTTCTGGCCAAGGAGCTTGTAATGAACTCCCTGGGTGAGTGATGTTGAGCCACTTTCCTCCTTCAGTCATCACCTGCTTTTGGTATGAGCACCATCATGCAGAGACAATTACAACACAGCCTGAAGCTATAAACCAACTGCCTCTATAGGTAGACTACAAAGTCACTCCTGAAGTGGGCTATGTATCGGCTGGGGTGTTACAGGGTAAGAAAGATCCTGTGGTTTTGCTTGTGGCAGGATTTAAACAAAGCCAAACAATACAGTCATCTTGTTTTAAATATAGGATTTCCTGTACCATGAACCTGTCAATAGATTGTGGTTTAGCAGTCTGGCTTCTCTATGCTATTGCTGGAGATTTCCGATTTAGTTAATTAGTTCCTCTCTTTTCCACTGAGAGACCTAAAATGTCATGCAAAGGATGGATCATCCTGGTGAAAGTCTATCCAGGTGGCAGCTAAGATTCAGTATCGACTTGGTGGCTCCTAATCAATTTCTCTTTTTACATATTTTTTTTCATGCAGTATTTCTCTTATAATTACATTTTATTTCATTGAAATAGACATGCTGAAATCAAGGAATCTAAAGTGAGCTGTTCCTACTTACAACTTTGGTGGAAACCCTAACATACTGTGTGCTCTGTTCAAAACTTAAATTGCTTCAGCAGGTTTGGGAGGCCAGAGTGCCAACTCCAGCCCCACAGACACAGACACATGTAAATGTTTCATTTAATATTGGAAAGGTTACAGTATAAAATTAAGAGAACAGATCATACAAGGTTGCACATTTGTCTCTCAGTCAGCTACCTCCAGCCCCAAGTGAATTGGCAGACACAAGTTTTTAGGTACTTCCAAAAGGCCAAAAAGTGGGGGTGTTCTCATCTCAGGAGGCAAGAGGTTCCAAGGGATGAGGGCCACAGAAGAGAAGGCTCTTCTCCTTGACCCTGCTAGAGATGAATTTCTCGGTTGATGGGGTCCAGAGAAAACCTCTTCTGTTGGTGCAGATGGGGCAGGCCAATCCCATTATAGCAAGACAGTGCCTCAGATAAAATTCCAGCTTTGATCTTGAATTTAGGTAGCTATAGCATACCTATCAATACCTGTATTGATTGATCAATTGATTTGATTGGTGTGAGTGCCACCCATGTTATCTAGATATTTACATTATATTAAATAACTATTTATATTTTTCCTTTATGATCAGGATACATTACTCAAGTGCTTATTGGAGTTTGCTTCTCATAGTGTTTGGCATTACTGTTATTCGTGATTGATCGATTAAGCATGCCTGTGATCATGTATGGTTATTCAGTTACCTTGGTCTAACTATGGATGCTGCAGTTCTTGCAGACTTCTGAGGTTAGGTCTTCTAGAATTTCAGTAACACTTAGTGCCTTTTGGTCAATCACTTAAAAAGATACAATATTTCTAAATCAGAGGAGTTTGTTTGACAGATAGCTGTCTGGTCTCCAGTTGAATCCAACATTGAACAAAGGAAAGAGCCCATCTCTCTGTGTCACTCATTCAACTGTCCAAATACTCTTACTGTTAGAAAGATCTTTCTGACAGTTACAATTGTCCTCCCATAACCTAATCTATTATTCTGTTTTTCTAGAAAAAAAATTAAAAAGCAGGTTTTAATCTTCTGTCTGATATTATTTCAGATATTCAAAGATATTCCTCTTTCTCTTCCCAAAGCTAAATATACTCAACATAAACACTTATAAGATTTAGTTGTATTCTTCTTATGAATGTCTTTTCCTGAAAGTTTTCCACAGAACCATTCTTAGAGCATGGAGCTCAGAATTGGAATAATATTTAAGGTAAAAATCTGACCAGTGGAGAATAAATGTGAATAATTATTTCCCATGATTAGTGAATTACTCTTCTCTTGATGCAATCTAAAACTATCATTGCCTTTTTGGCAGTCATATCACACTGCTGGCTTCTTTTAAAAATTAATATATTTTTATTGCTATATATTATAAAAAAAAAATATGCAAAACACTATGTTCAAAAAGAAAAAGAAAAGTGAACCAAAAAAAGTTAAAAAAGAAGAAACCTATACTGCTGTTGTGTTACCTATAGTATATAAAAGCAACTAATTTTTGAATCATGACTATACAAAATAATATTGCTCAATCTGTCCATAACATTGTAAAGAAGTAATTCAAAGGCAGAATGAATACATGTCCTCAGTCCAAGATGTTAAATCTAGAGTGGTAATATTTTTCCCAGGACAAGTTCATAAATCTAATTTCGTTAGACACTAACTTTGTTTTGATACATAATTCAGTATTTACATCTTTACAGTTTTTATTCTCTATCCAAAATCAAATTAACATGAACATGAACATTAGACCAAAATGGAATAACCATAGAAGAGGTCCCAATGACTTGTGTTAAGTCCACCTAGATATATTTTCAGCACAAAGAATTGACATTGAACACTTTTTAAATGTTGTGATCACTTTCTTCTAGTGATCCTACTACTTCTTTTCATTACTTTCAAGGCTTTCTTGTTGACCAGTATGAAGTTGAGTGTGGTTCTTGTTAAAAAAATTATAGAATAGAATAGAATAGAATAGAATAGAATAGAATAGAATAGAATAGAATAGAATAGAATTCTTTATTGGCCAAGTGTGATTGGACACACAAGGAATCTGTCTTTGATGCATATGCTCTCAGTGTACATAAGAAAAAATAAAATACATTTATCAAGAATCATAAGATACAACATTTAGTGATACATAGATTACTAATAAGCATCAAATCATATTAGGAAACAAATAAATAATAATTTGTAAAGATACAAGCAACACGATTATAGTCATAAGTGGGAAGAGATAGGTAATAGGAAGGATGAGAAGAATAATAGTAACCCAGTTTTGCTAAGTAGTTTGATGCTCTTAAACACGAGTTAAAAAAATGAAAATGAAAATAAGAAAAAGGAAAAAAGAAATAAAACAGAATTTTGACTTCCACCCTTATTTCTATCAAATTATTGCCACCTTACTCTTTCCCGTCCTATTTTACTATTTTTAATGCCCAAATCTATAAATTAACAATTCTGTCTTTTTTTCTTTCAGCAAAAAGTCTTTAAAAGTTTTTATAAAGTCTTCATTGTTTATACCTAACCAGCAAATTGAGTATGATTGATAACCCTCATGCTTTCCTCCATCTGAAGAAGAAGGTTGTTGGAAACAAAATTAAGAGTTTCCCGGAGTGATCCTGCTCTGGCAGAATTTGTCTTCCAACAGAAGTCAGAGCCATTGAAAGTTCTACATCAGTACTATTTCACGACACCTTGAAAGACCTGCAATTTGCTTTTGGAAACCATCTTTTTCACATCTTCTCTCTGCTTGGGTAGGCAATAATGACATGACAAATGATACTACCTTTATGAATTTTCCACTTATTTTAGCCAAGTTGCTGCTTACATTTATTCAATTCATTTTTGGGGCAAATATGGGTATTTTTTTTAACATATCATGCAATCCTTTTTCTGTTGTTTCTGCACTTTTGAACAAATTGTGTCCTTTCATTGCTAGTTTCCAATCATGAAATCCATCCCACTTGGCTTCGTTATACCTATTCAAATCATATTAACCTTTCTGTATTATCTTTTTTTATTTTCTGTATTCTAAGCATTAGTATGTAAAGCCAAGAATTGTCAATTTTCTTTCTCATTTAATAGCTCTATTATAGCAGCACTCCAACCTCTCCCTATGGTGCCTAAATCTTTACCTAAAGTCCTTTTTTGCAATTTTTAAACTCAAGCTCTTCAGGGATTTACCTTAAAGTCCCCTGGTCAGTCTTACCATGTTTCAGCCAAACTAATTTTTTCCAGTTCTTATGAGTGCTGCCCATCTCATTCTATCAGTCTATTGTCCAGTTAACTCAGATCATAGTCTAGAAACCAAGTTTCTTCCACCATCACCATTAGCATAGCCAATCAGTCATTTTCAATATTCTTCCCCCCAGGGGTGGGATTCCACTGGTATAACAACCAGTTCAGTGATCGCGTGCTTCACGTGCGCACTACCAAATGCATGTGCCATGCGTGTGCTCCGCATTTTAAAAAGCTCTAATACTTAACTTCTACTGCAGTCTCTGTGAAGAAAACAACTGAGGCGCAGCAAACCATTCTACCACGTGAATCAGCTGTGCTCTAAAAAAATGAAATAAAGCACAGGAAAGAGCAGGGGCGGGCAGGCAGGCGGGCCCACATGCTTGTCTCAGTGAACAGGTTCACTGCTACCGTGTTTCCCCGAAAATAAGACCTACCCCGAAAGTAAGACCTAGCACTATTTTCTAAACCTGCCCTAATATAAGACCTACCCCGAAAATAAGACCTAGTGTAAATCTCCAGTTCCAGGAAGACTTTTCAGGGAGCAACTGTGTACCCGCAAAACACCCCACACACACACTCACACACACTATTTGGCACCATAAATATATAAGACCTACCCCGAAAATAAGACCTAGTGTGTTTTTGGGAGCCAAAAAAAATATAAGACAGTGTCTTATTTTCGGGGAAACACGGTAGCTGATTTTCAGAGCAAGGGGTTCGCCCGAACCGGTCCGAACCGGTAGAATCCGACCCCTGCTTCCCCCATCCTCCAATCTTTGAGCTTCCTTTCTCCAAAATCTCAGATGATATAACTCTCACTGTATCATTGCCCATATCATTTATCCCCAGATGGGTGACTAAAATGATAAGATGGAAGGTTGAACAGTAGAAGGAACTAAAGATTACAATTAAAGGAGAAGAACGCTTACATTTGAGTTACTAATACAGAATGGAGCAAAATATTTTAACATTCAACATATTAAATGATATTTTTGAACAATTGAGTCAGATGTTAATTTTAGCAGTATCTGCCTTTATACATACTATGTTTAAAAGATGTTATGGAAGAGGATCAATTTTTATTGGACAAATCTGATTTGAAAGTGGATTTAAAATGACAAGCTACAAGAATGACATGGGAAAAGATGCTACACTGGACATACAAAAGGAATCAACTAATGTCTTAATAATTAAAAAGGATATACAAATAATAGATCAAGAAAGTTACCTGAAAGAAAGTAATTTTCCTATATTGGATATACAAAAGAGGCTTGTTAAAGTTTTGAAAAATTTTGTGATAAAATGAAAAGAAATACAATTTTCGGACATTATTTGAAGGGATCAGAGATCATGATAGTTAAAAATAAAAAGAAGGAACTTCATTTTTTTTTGCAGAGTGAAGTTGCATCTTCAGGGACCTACTGTTCTGACGCTATTTCACCGTATCTCTTTTTTTCTGTTTAGCCTTGAAAGATCTCTCTATATTCCAGCATAATGAGTATCTTCTATGTGTCTTGCTTTGGGTAAGCACTTTTGCTCAACAAACTCTTTTCTTAGTCTTCCTTATAGAAACGTGTTTCCTTTGTCATCTCCTACTGTAGCATCCTGTAAGAGATGGCCAGGCTGAGCCCGAGGGAGGAGTCAAACGCGTCATAAGTCACGAGTCCCTGCCCACCCACAAGAGATCTAAGTCCAGCCCACCTTGAATACCTCTCTTATCTCCTATGTATTTCCCTTAACAGCCAGTTGGTCAGATTCTTGCAAAGAGCTGAAGATGGCAATAAATCTTTATACTCAATTGAACTGCCTGGATCTCCTGATTTTCCTGGCACTTGACATAACCTTTCCTTTACTCTGAGAAGTTTTAATTTTCTTTTACCTCCTGAAGGGTGCAAATCATTACCAATCCATCTGACTTGTCTTCAAGCTACACTAAAAGTGGCATTTGTTGGAAACACATGCCAGGTTGTTTTCAGAAAAGAGCAGACATATGCCACAAATAGTGCAGGTCAGGTTTGCAGCCTTCTGTCTGTTCATCTTCACTTTGATTTCATTTCTCTCTTCTTGTTCCTTTCTCAGAGAGGTAGGGCAAACCTATTTTTTTTCTATTTCTTCCCTTTGCAGACCCCACCCCTAGATTTGTTATGGAAAGTCCTCCCTCCCTCCCTCCCTCCTTCCCTCCCTCCCTTCCTTCCTTCCTCCCTTCCTTCCTTCCTTCCTTCCTTCGATAATAACACAAAGACAGATAACAATTTTAATCACAGTCATAGCTAGAGAAAAAAAGGATTAAAGTTGTCCTTTCTGTTTATTGTTGTTCCAATAAAAATAGAGTTGGAGAAGCTTTTATTATTCATTATACATATGATTTTATCTGAAGGTTATACATTAAAAAGATTACATAACTTTTGAATTTCAATTTGAGCAGGTTTAGTGTGTACTATAATGCTTTTGTTTTGTTAAGTTATATTTCAGTGTATAATATAAGCATAAAATACTGGTTAGATGAGAAAAGGGTGTAAATACTGTAAGGCAATTTATTGTTTATGGATCTAATAAAGTGCTTTATGACTGAAAGAATGAAAGTACTTTTATTTCCTTTTCTTTTGGTGTTTGCAAACATAATTGTAGCTCTTGGTTTGGAGCCATTTCTAAAATACCTGGTAAATCAACTCTCTGTGGATTTGAGCTCAATTCTGAGTGATTTCAGGAATATGGGTGGTCCTTGCTTGACAACCATTCATTTGAACTTACAACTTACAACTGAATTGGTGCTCAATAAGTGGTACTTATGACCAGTCCTTGTTCTTTCAATGGACATAGTTTCTCCATGGTCATGTGATCATGATGCAAGCATGTGGTTTACTAGCTCACAAGTACAATGTCATAGCATCCAATGCAATAGCACAGAATCATTATTTGCAACCCTCAACTGCTGTCTTCCAACAAGTACTGTTAATTGGGGAAGCTAGTGGGAGGTTGCAAATAATGACTCTGAGACATCAATAGTTTTTTATTAAGTTATAAAGTATTATAAAATGCAAAATTCAAAAGTAAATAAAAGAGCAGTGAGAGGGGAAGGGAAAAGGGAGAGAGAAGTGAGGGAAAGGTAGGGGAAAGAAAAGAAAAAGATGCATTGACTCCTGACTCTCTCTCTCTTGCAATAAAATAAAGCATTAGCAACAAATGTTTTTCCATAATAATATGAATAAGTCATTTCTATAAAGATCTATCAATCTAATCTATAAAACTCAAAGTCTAAGTTACATTCTTTTCCACATCAAGCACAAAATTCAGAAGTTGTTTCCATGTGGAAACAAATGTACTGTTTTCTTTAATCAGAGTAGTCAGTTCTGGCATTTCAGCCAGCTCCATCAACTTCTGCATCCATTCTTCCACGGTAGGTATCAAAGTTGCTTTCCATTTTTGCGCATGCAATAGTCTTGCTGC
>CM019148.1:149738582-149782768 GCA_009733165.1 Naja naja
TGTGATTGCTCCAGTGGCCTAGAAATGGAGTTCTCACCTCACAATCAGGAGGCTGTGAGTTTGATCCTAATATTTGGAATAGACTCTCCTGCTCAAGCAGGGGGTTGGACTAGATGACCTCCAAGGTCCTTTCCAACACTGTGATTCTATGATGATTCACTTCATGTGCCTGGCATGGCTGTTGTTTTATACTGTCGCAAAAGCAGCAGGCTGTGACCCCTCCCCCAAAAGAGATAATGTTGGGTGAAGATGGGATCTCCACATGGATCAGCATCAGAAAAGGTAACAGATGTAATTATTTCTCCACCAAGAAGTGATGCTCTGACACCAAGGCAAACAAGTTCCCCTAAGTGAAAGCTGCTTTAGCTCCCCCTCGGCTGCAGTTAAGCTGCAGTGACATTCCATTATTTCCTTTAAAGGTCAGGTCCTGACAGATACAAGTCCCTGGATGCAATGGGAAATGAATAATTTTCTTCTGGGAATGTTTGGGTATATGGATGTAAAGGTTAGGCAAGATATAGTGTTGAAGTTATTTCAAAGGGGGAGGTGGAGAAATAAGTTTAAAACCAGATTGCTAGACTGTTTGGGCTGGAACATACATTACCCTCCCTGCCTAGTTTGCAATAAGATGAACACATTGCTTAGTGAAAGAATCCTGAGCTTTGCATACAGAAGGCTCAACCTCCCTCTGGATTCCTTGGATAGAGCTGGGAAAACTACCTGAAACACCAAACCCTGGTCAGTATTTCTACTGCATTAGACTAGAGTCCCCCAAAATGATTAATACTGACCCCTAATCCAAGCGGTTTATAAATGCTTAGGAATCAAAAGGGGATAAATAAGTGTCTAGAGTAAATAGGTGGTAGATAAAAGTCACCTGTGGTCCATTAATCTTTTGGGGTCTCTGTAGAGTCCCATACTCATCCTGAAGATCAGGTGGCTATCAGCAAGACTGCATCACTGAAGGTTGGATGTTCACCTGCCAGTGAGAAAGGCCTTGGGTTGCCTCTATCAGCCATTGTTGTTACTGGCCTTGTTTACCAGGAATTTTTGCATTGTGTGTCTGTGTCCTTCCACCCTCCCTCTTGTCTTTCTCCTCTCTCCTGTTCCATGGAGGATATACTTACGTACAGTTAGTCCTAGCTTAATGGCCGTATGTTCAGCATGACCTGCCATATCACGTGGGAATAATGCTAGGAAGAAGAATGGCTGTATGTTCAGTGACAGTTTACAGTTGTATTTATAACTGGTCTTGAAAATTGCAGCCATTGTAGTGGCCCCATGGTCACATGATCAAAACTGGGCGCTTGGCAATCCAATCCCATTTACAACCATAGGGAGATCTTCAACATCCCACACCCACTTATCTCCCCCTCATTTCACATCGACTTATCTCCCCCTCCTCACAGCCCTTTTGGCTACTCTGCACTCTATGCCCCTGCTCTGCACTCTACTATTCCTCCCTGTCATCCCCAGCTGACCTTTGCTGACTTCCTCCTCCTCCTGCTGACAAGATGTGCCCAGCCTGGCCCTTCACGAGGCAGCTCTGGCCTCAGGAAGGTGCAGGGTGGAATGAAGGACAGCAGAGAGGGAGAGGGTAGGAAAGCCAAAGCAACAGAGGTGGATGGAGAGATAGATTGCAGAGAGTTGAAGTAGAGGCAAGCAAGGCATGGTAGGAGAAATGTGAGGTTTAACAACCACAATGAAGACTACCAGAATTGCCATCGCTAAGTGGTGCGGTCACATGATGTTTCACTAATAACTGCATTGCTTAGCAATGGAAATTCCGGTCCCAATTAGATTCCTTAAGCGAGGACTACCTGTAATATTCCTGTTCACCTCCTGTACTGAGTGTACTACCCTACCTCAGCAATTTCCAACCAAATGTCAGCATCCTTGCGGATGCTCATCAGATGCATCCTTCCCACTGATTATATCAACAGATTCTGTAAAAACGGGTATGTTAAATTTTGTTTTCATATGTAATTATTATTGGTTATTACTGTTGTTATTCATAGTACTTTTATTAACATAGCACTTATTACATTATGTTCATATAATAAATACCTCAGGGGTACTTCCTCCCTCCCTCTCTGATAAACACACATTTACACACAGAGATACAAATACACACAGAGACACACATAATTCTCTGATGCACCGATTTTGGTCAGCCTGTTGAAAGTGAGCCTAAATCTGTACTGTATGTCTGCAGAGAAATTTTAAGACTGAATATAGTCAGAAGAATAGCTATAGCATCATTATTTTTATTAAAAAGGTAATATAAATATTGCAGAGACCCTGTTTTCAATGACAGAGAGAATAATGCTAAATGTATTTCTACCTATTAAGGCCTGGCACTCGAGTAGTAATGTTGTATCCTATGTGCAGTAAATGTAAAATAAATGTTTAATCTAAAAGTCCTAAATAGGTGAAATAAGAAAATCCATTTTTTCGTTGTACCTTCGAACGTTTTTCTCTAAATTCCAGCTGCAGCACTTATCACAATTCAGTGATCTGTAAACTTTCACTCAATTATTTTGGAATTGTATCAGCATAATTCATAGTGTTATCTAGAGTATCATATCTCTTTAGTGTTTACTTGTGATTAAATTGTAAACTTGAAATTAAATAAAATTGGAGAAGTGTTCCAGCTGTGTGAACTAGATATTATCTACTTTTAATTTTCCATTTAACTGAAGAGATGATTTCAACACTTCTTGTTGAGAAAATAACTCAACACTGTGCATTTAAATAAAGCCGATATCCTACTTCCAATTCTGATCAATTTAATATGATTGTGAATGTCAACAAATGGAGGATCAATTATCTCCCTAGATGTAATCTGTATATTGTCAGATTTATTTACTTATTTTTATTTATCTATCTATTAAAAACCTAACCTTTCCAGAATCTAATATGTGAAGCAAAAGGTATGGCAACTATTGTGCTGAGTTTGAAAGTAAGGTCTGCTTATGTTTTTCCCTCTCTGAGTTAAAGAGATAGTCCAAATAATGATTGATATATAACAATGAATAGAATAGTAGCCACACTTTTTCTATTATAACTTAGATTCTGGGAAAAAAATAGATTTTTTAAGTAAGTAAGTAAATAAATAAATAGGAAGAAAAGTATTCCTGCATCTCTCATTTTATCCAGAACAAAGATTTTATTCTAAAAAAATATGTGATGTGAAATGACCATATTTCACAGGAAATAATTTAAAAATCCTGCCTTTTCTTCCTGTAAAATAAAAAGATAGATAAAACAATAAGGGTGGGTCCAGATAGTTGTAAGGCAGGTGTCAGGCAAGTTTTGTAGTAGTAGTAGTAGTAGTCACAAGAATACAGGAAGCAGTTTGGCAGCCCGGAGATAAGTTGGCTTAATTTTAAGAAATCAGAACTCTAGACCTTCCTTCCTTCCTTCCTTCCTTCCTTCCTTCCTTCCTTCCTTCCTTCCTTCCTTCCTTCCTTCCTTCCTTCCTTCCTCCTCCCTCCCTCCCTCCTCCCTTATATATACATAACACTAGAAATAATAAAAAAAGGAAAATTCAGCAATGCAATTAAAATATCATTGCTCTTGAATGATGTCAAAATAATATACTGTATTTATATAGCTGATTAAATGTGCCATTTTTAAACAATGAATTAAAATTTAAACCATGCAGCATCATACTTTCTGATCTTGTCTCTCCATGATAAAAAGCCCATTAAAGCTGAGAGTTAACACATTTTATTGAGTCAAGATTTAGAATCCACAAATTTTTTTTCCTGGAATACATAATTGCCTTTTTGGGCAGAGTCCAGGCACAATGTATTTATGGCTCTACATGAATAGATGCATTCCAGATTTTTAGAATACACTTTAATGCCAAATTGATATTATTAAACTTTAATTTCCTTCCAAATACCTGAGGCACTATAGTAATAATGTCTAACCAATTAGGTCCTATTAGTGGACATGAACAAAGCTGATGTTCTTTCAAATGCATTACAGCTCCACCCTAGAAAAATGAGTCAAACCCTTTGGAATATCCTTTGAGGAATCCAATCTATAACCTAAAAGAGTGCTTTGTTAAACTAGGTTTTTAAAGTATAACAAAACATATTGAACATTTCTTAAAATCTGAAACCATTGATTTGGCAATATACAATGCTCAAACACTAGATAAACATTCTATATCCATGATGGCGAACCTTGGCACCAGTGGTGGGATTCAAATTTTTTTTACTGCCGGTTCTGTGGGTGTGGCTTGGTGGGCATGGCAGGAGAAGGATACTGTAAAATCTCCAGTCAGAGGTGGGATTTGCTGGTTCTCTGAACTACTCAAAATTTCTGCTACCGGTTCTCCAGAACTAGTCAGAACCTGCCGAATACCACCTCTGCTTGGCACGCGTGCCAGAGGTAGCATGCAGAGCCCTCTCTGTGGGCACGCCTGCCGTTGCCAGCTGGTCTTCTGGGTTCCATCATGTGCATGCGCACTGGCCAGCTGCTCTCTTGCGGGTTCCGGTGCTCCGGCACACATGCTCCAGTTTTGGCCCTTGGTGCCCAAAAGGTTAACCATCACTGTTCTATAGGATAGCAGAGCAAAAAATATAACAAATGTATGTGTTGCTATTCAAACAATTTTAATAAAGTACTGTATATTCAATCTATAGTTTTCTGTAAGTTTCAGAAGTATCATTACTTATAAAGTGATTGAAAGCAAATCTTTTCAACCAATCTGTTCCCTGAATGTTTTAAATAAAGTTTGTTCCAACATGTCAGTTTCTTGTGGGAGTCAAAATCAAATTTTAATTTCCTTCTCAATTAAGCCAAAATGTGTCGATGTTAAGTGCTAGAAAAATCACAATGTTCCTGCTGTAATTAGGCACTTACCTGGATTTCAAGAGTAAAGTAATAATCCTCAAGTTGAGCCTTCAGTGGTACAAGTTGAATGTCATCTTTTTCATCATTTTTTCTCTAATAAATGATTAAAATATGCCCAATGGTATTCATTGAATTCATAAAAAAATTACAGAAAAACATACTTTTATGAGAGAAAGCCTTTCTATTTCCTCCCTCTATAAAAATTATCCATTAACTTAACAATCCATATAAAATATTTAAATGAAACCAATATGGGCACTGCTCTTAAAATTTGTATCAATTTGGAGGCTTGGTTATTGCCATTTGTTTCTTCCTTTCAGAATCTGTCAAGTATTTTCAGCTGTCTCTTGATGCAACCTTTTATCTGGGTAATACAATCTGAAATTTTCATTTTTAATAACCAGTTAAAAAAAACCTAAGCAGCTCAATAACCATTATTCTCTGGGTGGTTTACGATAAAATACATTAAAAACACAATTTGAACAAAAATTTATCCAATAAAATGCAAAATAAAAGTACATAAACTAGGCAAAGGGCTCATTTGAAGGCTAAAACAATACACATTAAATGCACTTAAAGGCCAATTAGCTTGAGAAAACAAAGGCCTTCTTGTGGTACCATCAACAGCTCCTCTTTGTAAAAATCTTCTTCACCTCCTTTGGTGAAGTTACTTAGAGAAAATCCTCACCTTCCAAGGAATCATTACCTACAGGATATAATACAATCCCAAGAATACAATATTTACAAATTAACAAATCGTAAATGTTTATCTACATGTATAGGAAATTAATTATCAGCTGGCACAATATGTGACTTATTTCAATATATATTTATCCCTAGAATGCTTATGATATTACAGTACAGTTTTTACAAATTGGGAGGAAAGTCTAGTAATTATTAAAAATTACTAAGTACTACAATATCATCTGAATATGACAACTTAAATTCCAGTTTTGCTGCATGGAATCTGAATATTATCTGTCTTATTAATCATGTAAATTGTTCCAACATTAAAGTGAAAATTAGAAGATATGAGGGACATTTTTAATGCCTTCAGGTCACATTTTGTTTACTAGGAAATCTTGTCTATAGTTAACAAGAGCAGAGGGATTAAAATACTCAGTTGGAAATCCAATTTTCTTTTATCATTTTTATTCGATTCATACTATACCGAAAGCTTTTTCTTCTTCTAATGATACCAGAATAGTGTTTCATTTTTAATCAGTTATAATAATACATCTACTAATCACCCAATATTGTCAGAGGCTTGACACCCTTTCATAAAACCATATGGAGATGCAAGAGCTAAATGTAAGCCCTTCTGTAATTTTCTTGTCAAAGTAGCTGTTGAATTCTCCAAATCAACATTTAACAAATTGGGCGATAACTTGCACAAGGGACTTTAGCAACTTTAAGAATAAACTGTATAAAACTGGTAGGACCCTTTTGTAAACGAAAAAAAATCCTAATATGTGTCCAATGAAATAGGAGCCAAACTCTCCTTAAAATGTTTATGTCAGTCAATGGTATTGTATCCAACTTTAGGGCTTTTCAAGATTTTTTTGAGTCAACATGGTCAAATATTTCCTTCAAAGTTAAGGTGCAGCTAAACTCCTAACTCAGTGGTGGGTTTCAAAGAGGTTTACCACTGGTTTGGTGGGCGTGGCTTGGTGTGCATGCTTTGCGCGGGTGCGGGTGCCAAACGCGCACTTGGCACATGCACAGAGGCTTTCCTACTCACCTCCTACAATCCCTGTAGTTTCAACAACTGATGCGCAGCAATCTGCTGTGCCGCACAGAGCAGCTGTGCTTCAAAAGCAGGAAATAAAGGTCAGTATAGGAGTCCAAGTGGGCCAGTGGGTCCAACAGCAGCTCATCAGAGAGAACCAGTTCGGTCTCAGCCAATCTTCAGTACACTAGAACTGGGCTGAACTGGTAGAATAACACCACTGTCCTAACTGCCACAGTCTCAATGTTAGACTTAGCCGTAACATAGGCTACTTCAGCTACATACTTCTGTCAACCCACTGAAGGATCTCTGCACCCCACTGAAGTGTGCAACTCATGAACCAGCAGCAAGACTCTGAACTGATCAGATTGGCAAGAGCTGTGCACTCTTGGCAGGGAGGGTATTTAAGCCTCACAGAAACGGTCTTCAGTTGCTAGAAGCAACTGGCTTTGTGTGCTGTGACTATTGCTTAGAAACCAGTTATTTATCACCCTGGTTTCGTTAACTAAACCCTTGTCTCTCCCTTGATTTAGCATTGTAAATCTTTGGCTTGACCTTGGACTCCCTTGACCTGGAATTTTCCTGCACCTGGCTGGGTTCTCATCTGGGGTTATTTGCTGCTTCCCTACTTTTTGGCTTTTACTGTGGCAACTCTTGTGGTCTAGCTGTCAAAACTTGCAGAAACTTAGCACTGCCTGAGCTCAGGAACTGTGTCTGGCTCTTTAAGAAAGCCAAGATGTAAAACCTAAATTTGGTAACTGAGACTTCTGATTGTAGTTTCGGCTTCATCTCACAGGTTTCTTGTTGTGGACAGTGCTATCTGACATCTACTTTGTTCCTATTGTAAAACATGAAATTTATGAAAAAGATTGTTAAAAATATCAAGGACATTCCTAATTTTATAATAATTCTATAATATGCAGAAGAGAAGTAGACCTGTTTCCTATAATAATATAATAAAAACATCATTAATTCTTGCCTGTTCCTTTTATGGTTTGTTCTTTTTTCACTAGTTCCAGCAACTCCCAAACAACCAGTAGAAACATATCAACCCAATGGTTCTGGATGATGATGAAAATGATGATTACTTTTTAGCTAAATTTTATTATAGCATAAGTTTTACTGAGCAAAACTGGGAAAAACTGAACAAAAATAGTTCCTTTGAGTTTGTTTGTTCAGAGCCATCAGTGGTTTTTTATTACAATAATTAAAAATGCAACATATAACAGCAAAAGACCCTCTTAAATAGCAATGAACAAAAAAGTGGAAAGAATATGCATTGAACAAATAGACAAATTAAATGGTAAAAAATTAAAAACCCCAAGGTTTAACCTGTTAAATTAATATACATTATATAGATATTTAATGTTTAGATTTAACAACTGTTGGAAGAATTGTCCATCTGGGTTCAGTTCCAAGTGGGGGGAAAAGACACTGGAAACATGGAGGCTGTTTGGAAAGATAGTTTAATGGTGGACAGGATCACATGCCTTGAAGCTCCTAAGAGAAAAAGGGAAGAAATGCTGAGAGTCCCTGGGTTTTATGCCCTCAGGTGGGATTTGAATTTGAGGTTGTATTCTAATTGGTTGTCAGACTCCCATGGGGCCATGCAGGGGGCAACTCTGTAGGCTGTCCTGAGTCCCAGGCTTGGTTGAGCCTTGCTGGATGATGATGTAATGAAAGGACTTTGGGCAATTCCTATTATGGCTCTACCTAGAGTAGGTCTTTGTTATATAAAATGGACTGGCCCAGGCCTTAATGGCCCATTAACAAAGGTGGTGGTGGGGGCCTGAGTTTCTGCCTCTCTGAGTTTCTACTTCTCTTTTAGGGGAAATATTCTGCCTTTTTAGTATATCCTAAAATATTTCATTTTTCCAGGAGAGGGGTGGGTTATAACTTCCAACACAATAAACTGGTAGTCTGGAATGACATAGCTGCCCACCAGAGCAGTCGAGTTGCAGGAGGGGAGAGGAGGAGAGGCACCCCTGGCAACCCTTGGTACTCCATCAGAGCTGGAGCAGCTACTAGAGTGGTACCAAGCCCCGAAAACCATCTGCTTTGAAGGGGTGAAGGTGGTTCAAGTCAGAAAGCAGCAGTTTGGAACTGAAGCTGAAAAACACTAGCCTGGGATGCATTTACATTCAGTGAGTAGCAGGAAGAGGACATCATATGTCCCGCGCCCAGTACTGTTGCTGACTTAAATAGCCATCAATCATCTGATGTATGTTTGTTATTGTGGAGGCATATACAGCTGCTTTAGGAATACTGTAATTTTATTCATTTTACGGTATTTTTCTCTCTCCGTCCCTGTGGCCTTATCAGGAGGGTGATATCAGCAGGAAGGAGGCATATGCCTCTCCTAATAACATACAAACCTCTTTCGGTCACTCCAGATATTTTAATGTCCCTGTCCCAGATAAATATCATAGCAAGGCTTCTCTGTAGCCACTACTTTTGGCACAGAAAAATTTTGGATCAGTTGCTGTAATGAGCTGTAATAAGATTAATTTGTATTTTTATATCCTTACTCTGCTTAGAAAAACTATTTCAAAAAACCACATTCTCAATCATGAAGTATAAATCATCATCAGTTTCTATAAGCAATAGCTATTGAGCAATTTCTTGAATGTCAGTATTTAATCTAAAAATCTTTTTCTTTTCAGAACAGAAGGCAGTATAACTCTCTCTCCTAAAAAGATTCTTTTACTTAGAAAACACAAAAACTTGTATCTGAAAAATTACTGCTTATAACATAAGTGGTCCACACTGCAATTATGAGTGTTGTTTGAAAAAAGTCAACATTTATGGTATCTTAGATACTGCAATTACCTTATTTTCTTTTGTCAGATAATATCTTCATAGAGTCTAGAAAATTGTAGGGAACTGTTTTCAATTTGTGGAGTCAACATTGTGTTGAACCTATCTGATTTGTTTTAACTCAGTTTATGGAGTAATGCTAAGTCATAATCACATTTTACTGCCTGGATTTTAAGACTAAGCTAAAGCTGACTGCAATATTATTTTATTGTAGTGTAAATACCCACCCATGATGAAGTTCATCATTTCTTTTTGTCAGACCTAAACCAGCAATCACAAATTGTTAAAAGAAAAAGGAAATATTAGGCAAAGCACCAGAAAGAACTTTTATGCAGAACAAAAGGTTTGGTACAAGTGGCTTGCTGGAGGTTTCTAAGCAGTCCTTGAGAGCAGTCCTTTTAACAACACTTTGCCCTACTAGAATATTTTGAGTTATTTCCAGCTCTGTGGCCTGGTCCATACATATTGCCACAAAGCAAAGTGGGTTGTTTGCTTTTAGGTTATCATTAGGTATAAACTTGTTGACAATACAGTGAAATCGTGTGTAAACAAGACCATTTTTAATTGTTCAGCCATATTGAGCAATTCTTGGTTTATTTTTATGTATAAAGCAGGTCTACTTAGTTGCCCATTCTCTAGTCTACCAAGTGACTCAAATACATACTCCACCCTTTTTACTTTTTTCCTCAAGGCTAACCTCTTTAAAAGCTCACGTGTAAAGATAAATATTTATCAAAGGGGAGAATTTTCATTAGTGACATTAGATGCTTTTAGAAGTCTTTTTGTTGTTGTTGTTGTTCTGGCATGTTACTATAAAATAAGGCTGTCAGAAGAATCAGGCACCTTTGTTTCCCACAGTCTGTGTCCAAGTTGGGAATCTAATAAACACACCAGACAATCAGTAGAGATCAAGAGATCAAAGAAAACAGGAGATGGAGATTGTCAAGGTTGTCAAGTGTCATCAGATGGAGGCTGCATTGGATTACTCCTCTGTTTCTGCCTCCTTTTTTTAGAGTAATTTTTAGTTTAAAGAGTTAGCCAATCATTAACAATAGAATGGAATTTGTTAGCTTATTACAAACAAATGTTTCCCTATATAGAGTTAAAGCAGTTATTTCCTTATTTATAGTCAAAACAGCTGTGTCCTTATCTAGAGTTAAAGCATACTGTATATCTCCTTAAGTGAGCATTTTATCTTTCTTATATATGTTTTTCTAGGCATAAGATATATGACTTCTTTTACATGAGTTTTGCTCCTTGATGTGCTCTTTTTTTCCTAATTCTTTTTCTAAAAATGGCATGACTCTATGCAATCTTTCATTAAAATGTAATTTAAACTTATTGTAAGCATATAAAGAAAATATTCCAACAGTGAAAAAGCATATTAAAACTGCTCTTCTTTGGAGCAAACTGCTCTTCTTTGGAGTCTGGTTTTCCTTGTGTGATGAAAGCCAAATTTAGTGGAGATAAAGTAACTTCCATGAATTCAAATTCTGTCCCTGATTGTGTTGCAAATCAGGCCTCAAGATAAGCCTGACTCAAAATATTGACACCAAATATCTCACATTCAGGAGAGTCTAGATCAGCCTTCTCCAATCTTATTCCTTCTGGTGTACTGGAAGTTTAATTCCCTTAATGCTGTGGGTCATACTAAAAAAGGAGATATGGGAATTACACACAAGAAAGCAATTCCATCAGGCTGGTTTTAGGTATAATGGAACCAGTTCACAGGAGGATGGAGAACTTCTTGGTCCTATTATATCTGAGCAAATCACTGCAAGAATGACACAGCATTTGTTCTCATTGGTCCTGGAAGTGAAATAAATTTGTTTTAATTGAGTCCACTGAGAACATAACTATCCTATCAAATAGTGGCATTATTCAAGAATTCTCACACTTTTAAAATATTTTTTAAAAGATGTTCAGGTGAAAATGTATATTATATACAAATTGACTTAATGCAATTGACAGTTTCTGGTGGGACCATTTTTGACAGCATTGCTTTCTTCTCATCTAAGTGTGTCTCCTCCTTAAGCCATATATAGAACCCTGATATATTATTGCATCTTATTGGTTCAAAAAGCGCTACTGTAATTACATTTTTTGTATCCTCTGCTGTTATTCTTCCATACTATGTTCCTTTAGTTAACTTTTTAAAGGCATTAAAAGATACCAAAGAACGTATTTGTTGTTTATTTATTCAAAAATAACTGCCTATCTCTCAACAAAGATTCTAGAATCTTGTTTTCCTATTCAGTCTATAAATGAACTCAAGTTTATTCAAATGCACCTGAATGAGTTAGAATATATTGAGATGCATGATCAGAATGACATTTGCTTTTCTTAAATTTTGTTTTATTTGTTTGTTTAATGCTACTTATACAATAGTTTGTCCCCAGCTTACTTGTGAGACTTGGCTTACTATTATAAAATATAACAACAATGACCACAAATAAAACCTAACCACTGCAGTCCACCAAACTAAGGCTCTCCATACCAAAGGCTTTGAGGAAGAACATCATTGTTATGGGCTTCCTAACAAAATGAAGAATATCCTGGCCTTGGGGAAACAAATGGCTTAGGGCCAGGGTACCTGCGGGAATGTCTCCTGCCAGCATCGAATACCCATCGCCCAGTGCGCATTCACAGACAGGGCCTCCTTGGGGTACCATCGGCCAAACAATGTTGGCTGGTGGTCCCTAGGGGGAGGGCCTTCTCTGTGGGGGTGCCCACTTTGTGGAACCAGCTTCCCCTGGAGCTATGATTGGCTCCCGACCTCCGCTCCTTCCACCGCGGCCTAAATACTTGGTTATTCGAATAAGCCGGCCTCGACTGAGGGGGTGGGATTTAGTTTTAAATGTCATGTTGATTGGGTTTTAAACACTGTATTTGGTCTTATTAGTTTAATTATTTTTTTAATTTTTTAACTTTTGTATTGGGTGTTTTTATGTGAGCCGCCCTGAGTCCCTTGGGAGATAGGGTGGCATATAAGACCAATTAATAAAATAAATAAATAAATAATAAACAAACTGTTCAAGAGTAAAGGGGCTGCTACCAAGAAGGCCACCCTGCAGATCTCTGCCCCCTCACTTTCTCCAGGCTCTTGGAACATGTTTGTGACTGACACGTATTGGTTGAACAAATGCCGCTTGAAGTGGCCTGTCCTGAAAGTAGTAAGGACCTTGCATTGGCCCTGTAAGCCCCAGTGGGCTCTACTCTGCTAAACCAATTAGCGTGATCCACAGGTGGGTAGTTGCATCCTATGCCAAGGTGGAACTTCTGGGGTCTTTTTAAGGATAGCCCCATGTAGAGTGAATTACAGTGCTGTACTCTAACCAGGAAAAGTAAAAAGCTCAAGTCACAATCCTTTCCTGGTTCAGGAAAGGTCACAACTGGAAGTCAAAAAGAAGTGGCTAAGGCTAAGGGCTCTTCTGAACACAGCCTCCACTGGTGCCGTTTGTTCACCTGTGGTTCACTTTTGGATAACAGAGTTATTAATATGCTTACAATTAGCAAGTCATTTTTGAATTGATACAAATCCCATTTTGTGTCTTTACAAAAGATGGGTCCCATGTTCAAATGCTTAGGACGCTGAACACACTTCTGTTCTTTGTCCTGCATCCCCTCAGATCTGGAAACATGGATTGCATTATTCTTTTGTTAACAGAATAATAAGCATAGTAATGGATAATAGAATTGAACAACAAAGGGTATCTATATTGAACTACCATAAATGCCCAAACCATTGAGGACATTTAATCTGAGTAAGCCTTTTATCCTTCTATTCATTTGAATAAATTTTGTCCTAACATTATGTTTTCATCAGCATACTCAACAACCATGAACAAATGCAAATGCAACATATTATCCATTATCCTTTACAAGATGAATTCATCTTTGTCATACTGGAGTAGCTGTGCTCAATAAATTCTAAACAATATGTTTATTGCCGACTGGAAAACCCTTATGGACTTTTTGTGTGAAGCAGGAAAATATAAACTTACAATTTATGGCTTTAATAATTAAACAGGATTGATTATAGAAAGAAGAGAGTCATATACTTTAGAGAGAAAAGTAAATTTATAATTATAATTCCTGAAAAGTAGATTGGAAGCTACTTCTTTGTATCTTGTTTTTCTATGTTTCTTTTACTTTTTCTTTCTTTCTTGCACTTTTAGCTTTTTTATTTCTTTTTTTCTTTCCTACTATATATTAATTTCTGTTAGTTTTTACTTTCATTTTTACTTTCATTTTGAATAAAATTATGAAAAAATAAAGTGAAACAATCTGAAGTAATTTGTAATAATTATTACATGCTGTATTTTACATTTATTTTCAAATAAAAATGTATAGCCATTATAATTCATGATTATGATTTTAAAATGTTAAGGGTGCTGGATGTCTTCCAGAAAACTCAAACCAAGCATGTTGCAATGTAATATTTGCTAAAATTGAGAAGTGGTGTTGGTTATCATAATTTAGCTAACTATTTAAGTGGCATTTTAGAACTAATATTTGAATTTAGTGGCTATGGCATTTTAAGTATGTTTAGAAATTAACTTCTGGACCAAAATGAGTACTAAAGAGAAACCAGAAGGAATCAAATTTTTGCAAGTAAAGTTTATTGTCAGTCATTCCATTTTTGCATATCTCTCATGAGATTATCTGTGGTCAGCCATAAATCTTACTGTTTCAAAACTTTAGTATAAGGAGATGATTAGCTCATGTTTGCTCTGTTTCTTGCAGAAAACACTGGAAAATGTGCAAGTGTGGGAATGACACTAGGCCAGGGTTATCAAACTCATGTTGTCACAGCAGCATAATGTGACATATCAGGACTTTTTCCCCCTTCACTAAAGCAGGCATGAGCATGGCCAGCACGTGATGCATCCAGTCCACGGGCCAGGAATTTGACAGCCCTGGACTAGACACTACATAAAAAGCATTTTGACTATTCAGAGACTTAAGAATAAAAGAGAATGGGGATTGGTAGGGTATTTGCTTAGAAAAAGGATTTGCTTGTTCCACACAAAACTGTTTGCTCCAAATGTTACACTAATGAAAACCACAAGAAAGGATGTTTGGTGGAATAATGTAATGAAACCAGTTGTGAATGAGAACAAAAATGCATATAACACAATGACAGTTTTAAAAAGATAGGGATGAGACAAATGTTGTATAATGTGTATATAGAGAAAAAAGGTGCTAAGAATGTAGTTAAAAGAACAAGGAACTGTGTAGATTAAAATAGGCAGAGAAAAATATAGATGGAAATAAAATTTTGAAAGTGGGCAACCAGAAGCCTCCAGCAAAATGAATGCCATCCATACTACCAAAACTCTTGTATCTGTTAACATTTAACTGGGTGAAACAGTGGTGCATCGTAGGGCAACCATTTTTGTATCAAGGTGCCTCAAATGAGCTAAGTTGTGTCCAAAATCTGGAACTCATGATTCTTATGGGATTGTAATTTGGCAAATGTGTGATCACTGCCATACTGCCATGCCACAGCCTGGAGGTTCTGGTCTCACCCGAGCCTTCCAGAGGTCAAGTAGGCTGGACCTACTATCAGCTGCCAGAGGGTGATCAACTGTGGCCAAGCTGGGCCTTGGTGGCTCAGGCTGTTAATTGCCTGCACTTAAGTTCCAGCTGCCTACAACTGCTGTAGGCTCAAATCCCACCAGGCTCAAGGTTGACTCAGCCTTCCATCCTCTCGGGGTAGGTAAATTGAGGACCCAAGATTGTTGGGGGCAATAAGCTGACCTTGTAAAAATGCCGCTTAGTAATAAGCAGGCATATACAATGGAATGAAGGCTATTGCTGAGCACATTGGGTTGTATCCCAAAAATTGCAAGCCGCCCTGAGTCTCCGGAGAAGGGTGGCATATAAATGTAATTTAAAAAAAAAGTTGGTGGTCATTCCTGCTTCCTCTGCTTTTTTTGCCTTTGGTCATTCTGTTTCTCTGCTTAAGGAAATCTCTCTGAAACAATGACCCAATGGGACACAGGTTGACTAGTTAAAAATAAAAATAATAAAATGAGTTGGGATGAACCCAAGAGGGAAAAAAGCAGATGAGATGACAAAAATGATTGTAAAATATGGCATGACTCATTTAACAACCACATCGCTTAGCAACAGAAATTCCGGTCTGTTATAAGCTGAGGACTAACCATGCTTCTTTTCTCTTTCTCCTTGGTCACGATCAGATCCCTGCTAATAAGGTCATCCTGTCATGAGATGCAGTGAAGTGACTGCTTCAGACAACCAAGGAAGGGTGTTAATTATTTCAGGTAATGTTATCATATGTTTATTATGTAAGCGGGTTACAGTTAGGATTTTCTGCTTCAGGTGCTACCTAGTATCATGAATGGGAGGAGCACTGCAGTTTTGCTTTAGGTAACACAATACCTTAGTGTATTTTTTACCATTAAGTGGCATTTAATTATAAACAAATTATATTACTTCCCAAAATTCATGTTTCTGGACAAAGGGTTATTGTAGTGCAGTGGTTAGAATACAGTGCTGCTGGCTAACTCTGTCAACTGCCAGCAGTTCAATTATGATCAGCTTGAGGTTGACTCAGCCTTCCATCCTTCTGAGGTCAGTAAAATGAGGACCCAGATTGTTGGGAGCAATAGGCTGGCTCTGTAAACCACTTAGAGAGGGCTGTAAAGCACTGTGAAGTGGTATATAAGTCTAAGTACTATTGAATGAAGGAGTTGAATGCCTGTTGCCTCTGTGGCAAGGTTTTCTTCGTTTCTTGTTACTGCTCAGCCTGCCTGCCTGCCTGCCTTCTTCCCTTCCTTCCTTCCTTCCTTCCTTCCTTCCTTCCTTCCTTCCTTCCTTCCTTCCTTCCTTCCTTCCTTAAATATATATTTTGATTTGCCCAATTTCACCTTTTTCCTGTACATAGAGACTTGGCAATGCAAGAATAGTCCCTGATTTACTACCTAATTGTTCTTTTCCTTTCTTGGTTTCTTCCCTCCTTACCTCATCGGTGAATTCAAGCGGTGTTTCTGAAAAGGAGCCCAAATGAATTGTGAAGCCAGTTTCTTAAACGTTCCCAAGAGGAATATCTGGTATGTACATTCATAAATATTTATTCCTGAAAGTTTAAAAGTGAGGTCTAGCAATAAGGAGTTTGACAAAATGATTGTTTGATTCTTCCCCTTTCTCTGACCAACAGAGGTTTTTATTCCTTACCCTAACCTGCCTCCATATGCAGAGCACCTGGGTATTGAGTGGCAGCGGCTTGCAAGGAAAAGCAAGAGAAAATGATTTCGTTTCTGATCTTATGAATTTTCAGTAGGCAACAGCTTGACCAGGTCTCAGTAATAGAATTCTTCTGAGGTGACTATTGGTAGAGCCGGGGCGGCTTCCTACCTCTAAAAATCATGCATATTATTGGGGGGTGGGTGGGTGGCCGGAGGAGGGAGATTTATGTTCTATTACATTTGATTGTAGTTTAATCTATCCCACCCTGATCCTTTGCCTCTGCAACAAATTAAAATTGAAAACCTACCCAACAAAAGGCGGAATGTCATTGCTGGAAAAGAATTTCAGATTGGCATTGGCTCAGGAGCACTCTCCATAACATACTTGTGCAACTGTATTTATTATTTCTTACCCATGCTTTCTCTAACCTTTATCAAGATTCAGATAATATTGTGTCCATGAGCAGAATATCTAGAGAGCAATCAGAAAAGCCATAGCAACTAAAAAGCCAGTTAAATAACCTTTGCAGAAGGAAAATGAAAAGAAGGAGCCTGCTACAACAAAATAGTTGGCAATATCAGAAATTAGTTTAGTATGCTGAAAGGACAATTTAAATGAGAGTCGTGGATAGAGGCAGACAGCTATTGCTCCGTGAGCACCATTCTTCTAAGATGCAGAAATCGTATATCTAATGAAGTTATCACAGTAATGCACTATGCTTTTTGAGAAGTTTTATTTGTTTTTCACATGTCAACCGGGTTAACCATAGTTTACTACAGAGCAGTTATGTCTATTGGCTCCAGCGTGGTTGTGATTATACGCTAGGGGTGAGATTCAAAAATCCCAGCTACCGGTTCACTGCCCGGTTGTTGGCTGGGTGTGGCTGGATGGGCGTGGCCTACTGGAACTTCTGGGAGGGCCATTTTTCACCTTCCCCAGGGCCTGGAGACTTCCCTTGGGCCTCTGGAAAGGCAAAAATGGTCTCCCCCAGGGTCCGGAGGCCCTCTAGAAGCCGGAAACAGGCCCATTTCTGGACTTCCAGAAGGCCCATTTTTCACCCTCCCAGAACCTTCACGCGGACCCTGCACTTACCTGCATCCAAAATGGGCCGCGTGGATACTCCTGGGAGGGGAGGGGAGGGGAGGGGAGGGGAGGAATGGGCGGGGCCAGCCAGTCGATTACCGGTTCGGCAAACCAGACGTAAATTTAACATCCGGTTTGGTAGAACATGTCCGAACTGGCTGAATCCCACCCCTGTTGTACGCCCATGTATAATCACAGTATCATCAGTAATAGTATCTAGCCATTTTGTCTTCTGTTGACCTCTTTAGTTTTTCCAAGCATCAGTCTTTTTCAATGACTCTTGCCTTTGCAATATGTGTCCAAAATAACTCCATCATTGGTGCTGCCATCAGTCTGGTTTTATTTCATCTAGTATTGATTTGTTCTTACAGTCTAAAACTTGGGGGGAATACTATTATCACATCTCTGTTTCAAGAACAGCTCACATATTCCTGCTCCTTGCTTAATGAGATACCAATAATGAGCTACCAAGAAGCTTTCCTCTTAAATTATATCTTCTAATTTAGCTCAGGAATGTTTAGCAAAGGAATTTGTCAACATTTTTTTTTTGAAAGCTCAAGTGAGCAATAATCAAGTTCACGCACCGCACATGAAAAAAAAATCTGGAGTGATCACTAGAGATACAGAAAGCTGTAACTCCAGCAGGCATCGAATTTTTCATAGGTCAGATCTGTTAGCTCCAACACTAGCCACAAATAAAACATGTTTTTATACAATATTCGAACCATTCTGGTTCTTAAACTTTTGTTTATGGCTTATTGCAGCATATGTTATGGATAGGCCCATTAACATTCTGGAATATGCTGTGGATAATTTCATGAAATGGTTGCATGAAGGGCCATTTACAATATGGCTGCTATAGAGGAATGTAGCCAGTTATAAATTGTGAGTTTATTATGATGCTACCAGTAAACCTTTCTTGCAATATACTGTTAATTACACCTACTTACCTTTGTCTTATTTGTGGGTAGCTGAGTACATTTTCAAACAAACCACTGAGCTGCAAATATATATAATTTTTAAAAATTTAAGTTATGCTCCTTAAGCATATGTGGAATTTGGACTGAAAATAGGACTTCGAGGTTAGCTTATTAAATCTAAGGCCGACCTATATGACCAATTTGCCCCTGTGGTCCTTTCTCTACTTGCCTCCAGTCCACCAATAAGGAAGCTTCTGATAATTGTTTCCTGCTGTGCAGTAGCATATTCTGACTTGTGGAAGCACAAATCAAATTTCTTGAGCCTCGGTGGTGCAGTGGTTAGAGTGCAGGACTGCAGGCTATTTCTGCTGCAGCCAGCTGCCTGCAATTTGGCAGATCAAATCTCACCAGGCTGAAGGTTGACTCAGCCTTCCATCCTTCCGAGGTGGGTAAAATGAGGACCCAGATTGTTGGGGACAATATGCTGACTCTCTAAACCACTTAGAGAGGGCTGTAAAGTACTATAAAGTGGCATGTAAGTCTAAGTGCTATTGCTATCTTTACTATGGTCTTAGATCAACCTATGCAATTGTGCTGTCTGATTCCCCTACAGCATTTTGTTCCTTTACAGGCAATGCCCCTATTCTGACTGGCTATTGTGCATTGCAGCATGAACACTTCTTCCCATGTGATCCCTAATTGCTGCTCTAAGTGGTGATTCTTTAACAAATTCATCACTGGATAACGATAAGTTGATTTTTAAAAACAGATTCACTGATGAAATAGTGGAACCTTGGCCTGCCTGCCTGCCTGCCTGCCTCCCTCCCTCCCTCCCTCCCTCCTCCTTCCTTTCTCTCTCCCATCTACATGGGTAAAGAATCAGGGGATTCTACTAATAAAAACCTTGATAGACATGATTTAGACACAGTGTCAGGCCATTATTGTGGCCAAAGCAGAGGAAATGAGTGAAATCTAGAAAAGTGTTTTTAATGCCAATTTCCTTTCCAGCTGGTGTACACATCAAAAACAATGCAACTTAAGAATGGAGAGTGAAAAAATCCTTGTACCATTAACCCTTGTACCAATGAGCACTGTTTGTGAGCCTAGGCACATGCAGAAACCTACAGAGGTGTGGGTAGACATAGACAGCCCTAGTACCATGTTTGGAGGCACCTATTTAGCACAGTAAATCCAACCAATTATAACCTATCCAACAAACTGTGATTATATAAATTGTAGTTTATTGCACTCAGTGTCTACCAATTTACTAAAAACAGATATTAAACTAGTTGGCCTTAAAATTATTGGATTTGTTTAAAAAGGTTGTGCATTGCTTTATTTTCCATCATTTTTATCCCAGAATCTTGCACTGAAGTCTAGAGATTTAAAACACTAACATGTGGCTAGCAATGCCAGAAGTGAGACAGATGCAGCAAGCAAAACCTGTATACTCAGGGCAATGCGCAGCATGCATTCAGGTTTTCATGACACAATGACAGGAACTCTATATTGTACTTAGTAGGCCATAGTACACAGTAGTTGGGGTACTCGCATTGTAGCTTATGGGCTGACTGGAAGACTTGTGTCTAGAGACTAGAAGCAAAGCTTGTCAAGCCACGAACAGGTAGCTTAGGGATCTGCAATGCTTCAGATACAAAGTAAAAAAAAGGTTGTTTGGAGGGGCACACCCAGAGGTTCGCACCTATTCGCACCTATTCACTAGAACTGGTTGTTAACATTCTAAGCAGTTCAGAGAACGGGTTGTTAGAAGAAATTACTGGCCTAATCCTGTAAGGAAGGCAGGAAGGAAACATTCTGGTGTTCCTTACAGAAACTGCCTCTTCGTTAACCCTTATTACATTCTTGGCAGGACTAGACTTCCTGTCTCTGGAACTTCTCTGGAGTTTTCCCCCCTCCTTTGGTGGTACTTTGCTTGTGTGGAATGACCATTCAAAGTTACAATGACACTGAAAAAAGTGACTTATGACCATTTTTCATAGTTACGACTGTTGCAGCATCCCCACAGTCATGAGAGGCCAGGCAAGGAGATGCATGCCTCGATGTGAGTGATATTGAGTTGGCCATGCCCAGCCAATAACATGACCATCAAGCCATGTCCACCCAGTCACATGACTACCAAGCCACGCCCACCACCTAAGCCATACCCACAGAACCGGTTGTTAAAAATTTTGAATCCCACCCCTGCATATAATACATGATAAACCTCAACCTATTCTCCAAAGCATCTGAAGGCAGGATAAGAACCAATGGATAGAAACTAATCAAGGAGAGACCCAACCTACTAGAATTAAGGATAAATTTCCTGACAGTTACCATAGAACAATTAATCAGTGGCATAGCTTGCCTTCAGAAGTTGTGAATGCTCCAGTACTGGAAGTTTTTAATGACCACCAAGCCATGTCCACCAGTCACATGACCACCAAGCCACACCCACCAACTAAGCCATGCCCACAGAACTGGTTGTTAAAAAATTTGAATCCCACCCTTGGGCACACCTATTTAAGAATGCTGCATCTTTCCATGGTTTTGCATTGTAGTTGTGTAGTCCCTGCAAATTACCTCCTTTGAAATAAGGAAGTGCAAATAGGAGCCATGGGAGGGCCAATGCAGCCTGCATGTGAGACATGGCAGGTCAGAAAGAGCCTGGAAGGACCGTCACAGGACTGTCACATGGGCAGGGTAGGGGTGCTATCATGGGCAAAAGAAAAAGCAACTTAGAAGCAACTTAGCAGAGCAACTTGCAACCTCCCCTACTGGTTTCCCCATTGACTTTGCTTGTGAGAAGCCAGCAAAGAAGGTTGCAAGTGATGATCATGTGACCATAACTCCCTATGGCATTGTAATTGCAAGCGAGGCACATGAGCTTCCTGTTCATGTTCATGATCATGTGATCATGGGGATATACTGCAATGGTGAGAACTTCAAGGACTGATCAAATCCATTTTTTTCAGCACTGCCGTAGCTTTGACCAGTCATTGAACAAATAAGGGCAAGCCAAGGACAATCTATAGATTTGTCTCAAAGTGCATTGCAGACAGTATTTACAGATCATGCTAAGCCATAAGGAGATTTATCAAGTTTAAACAATGCATTGTGTAAAATCAGCCAGCTGTGATTTATTCAAGAAGTTATGGTTATATAAGTTGTGGCTTAGTGTGATATGTAAATATGATCTCAATCTCTCAGTGCACACACAATGTGAAGGATAATCTCAAGGAACAGGAGGAAGAGCCACAACTAAGACGACAAACCTGACTTGACCCTCTCTAGTTTCCTTAAAGATAAAGGCAGAGAGGAGTGGGGCACGTTCAGATTTACAAGATTCTGTTACTATAACCCTAAAATAAACATTCTATTCATAACTTTGATGTTCTAATCTGATTTACCTTGAAGGGCTCACGTACAACTTGAAGAGTTGTAAGAGCCAGTCCAATATAAATGAGAGATACGCATTGTTGCATGAAGTTCTTTGGGGAACAAAAAGTAAATTCTGTCTTTCTTCTCTCTCTTTTGTGAACATAACCTGAGATATCAACAGATTCTAGCAAACATATAAATAGAGCTGCTCTATTTCCTGACTGCTGAGGCACTAAAGAAAATAGTCATCAGTGGTGGGAGTAAAATTTTTTACTACTGGTTCTATGGGTGTGGCTTGGTGGGTGTAGCTTTGCAGTATCCTTCCTGTGGCAGGGGAAGGATACTGCAAAATCTCCATACCCTCCCCACTCCTGGGGGAAGGTTACTGCAAAATCCCATTCCCTCCCCAACCCACTAACCTGCTTTCCAGCTTCGTTCTCCTGTGCAGGGCAACAAAAGAAGACCCAGCTGGGACTCAGGAGACAGAGAATAGTGGCGGGGTCAGTCAGAGGTGGGATTTGCCGGTTCTCCAAACTACTCAAAATTTCCGCTACCGGTTCTCCAGCACTGGTCAGAACCTGCTGAATACCACCTCTGGTAGTCATGATTTTGATGGAATCAAAGTTTTGCTTTTGGGGGGGGAGGGGGAAGACACATATGACTTTAATGGCATTATATGGCATTGTCATATTTATCAGAGATAAATCTAAACACAATATAGATAATTAATCAAGATGAGAAGAACTTAAGATTTTTTAAAATTAAGTTGTGTGCTGTATGTATTTCTGTGGGTGGGCATGGAGGGATTTCCATATTTATGTATGGAAAATGGACAGAAAAGGGAGCTTTTTTCCTGCTCCACACTTTGAAGGACAAAAGAGGGGTAATACAGGAGTGGATGATGTAAAATGATGGGTTAGGTTTTAGCAAGAGCTCCTGCAGTATATATGAGCCAATTACAACTGATGAATGGTCTGAAAGATCCTGCTTGATAATTGCACAGGAAGCAGAAGAATAGCAAATGCAGTAGGAGCCTAAATGATGGAGAGAGAGAGAGAGAGAGAGAGAGAGAGAGAGAGAGAGAGAGAGAGAGAGAGAGAGAGAAACATAGGGTATTTTTTTAACCTTTTCCGTCAAGTTTAGCAGTTCATCAGAACATTTTCTGCATCTCGCTTCAACCTGCTAATTATGGATGTGCTTGAATGACAAAGCCGAGTCAGACTATTATTTTCCCCTTTTAGTTTTCTCAAAATGACTGGCAATTCCCCCACACGCACACACTTTCTTTCAAACAACCGTCAGACAGCAACCAGCTAAAAGGGTAATGAAGCAAACATGATTAAATTTATCCTGCAGAGTTGAATGTACATAAGAGCTTTATGCTTTCGCTCCTGTAATCAAGGGGAGAAATTCTTGCCCTGAGCTCCACAAATAGAGAAAATAGTGTAAATGTGCTCTATCGTTGATCTACTGATTTAGTTCTCCTGAGTTAACCCTACTGAGCCATGCTGCTGCTATGGCTTCACTAGACCAACAGTGGCAGAATGGTTGAGTCCATTGGTGAAAGCCTGGAAGCCAAAAACCTTTTCTGCCAGAAGCCCTTGACCTTTACCTTAGCTCAGGTAGCAGCTTGGTACCTCCCATTGCCATCTCCCCTCTCCCACAGGGTGCCTCACAGTGTGTCTTCTTCCTCCTAACTCGGGTGTGAGAAATATTTAGCTCTAACAGCCTAAATTTCTTATCTGGCAATGAAATGATAAAAATGCAAAAAAAAAAGATAGATGCAGTTGTGTAATTTTAAAAGGGCCTTGGTGGCTCAGGCTGTTAATTGCCTGCACTTAAGTTCCAGCTGCCTACAAATGCTGTAGGCTCAAATCCCACCAGGCTCAAGGTTGACTCAGCCTTCCATCCTCTCGGGGTAGGTAAATTGAGGACCCAAGATTGTTGGGGGCAATTAGCTGACCTTGTAAAAATGCCGCTTAGTAATAAGCAGGCATATACAATGGAAGGAAGGCTATTGCTGAGCACACTGGATTGCATCCCAAAAATTGTAAGCCGCCCTGAGTCTCTGGAGAAGGGCGGCATATAAATGTAATTAAAAAAAAAAGCACATGTCTAGATATTTATGTCCCTTTTTTCTCCTTTCTCCTTGGGAAGTAGAGTAATCTCAAAGGAGATAAACAAAATAAAACTTTGTTTAAAAAATGAGAAGATACTGTAAAAAAAACTTTAAACAGTTAAACCACAAATATTCTGTGTTGAGAATATAATATAGCCCTTGGTTACAAAGAAAATGCAAAATAATAATAATTGTCCACACAAATTGCACGCAGATCTACTACAAATAGGAATTTAGTTTGCAGATTCTTGTAAGCAATGTTGATAAGATACCAGATGAATACACAGATGCCTAAAGAAAAGCTTATATTTTCATGTACAGTCTGAAATGTGAATAAAAGGCCAAGATTTTTGTGATTTGTGAGGAGAAATAAAGAACATTACACCAGGAGATTTCAGCACAAATACAGAAACACATAGTTAACAAAACTGGCCATGACCTTTCTTAACCCTAAATTTTTCTTTTCCCTAGAAATTCTGAATTTTGATATGAGACTGATGAGAAATTCTGTTAGTCCATCTCCAGCAGAATCCCCAGATTAGATTCATAAGTCCTCTATGAGCATTGCCTCAGTTTCAAAAGGACCAAAAATGTCTATAATGAGGGGTAGGAGGTGTAGGATATCTGATTTACTGGGCATGTGCAGCGGTGGGATTCTACCATTTTGGATCATTTCGAGCGAACCAGTAGTTCTGGTGAGCATTTGGTCCCGCCCATGCACCCCTGCTCTTTCCCATGATTTATTTCCTGGTTTTTTAGCACAGCTGATTCATGTGGCAGAGCAGTTTGCCATGCCTCAGCTGTTTTAGTCCCAGGGGCTACAGTAGTAGATAAGTAATTGAGTTGAAAATGGGCTTTTTAAAATGTAGAGCACGCCCGCGCAAAGCACAGGCTCACCAAACCGGTTGTTACACCGGCTGAATCACACCACTGGGCATGTGACAAAGTGCAATTCTGCTTTGTAGAGATGTGGATTGTGTCTGAGATGACACATATGCATTCTGCACCTGAGTTGGCACCTTCGTCAGCTACAGTCATTGTAGTAGCTAAATGCTCTGCCAACATACTTTGGCAGTTCTACTAATGGCAATGGCACTAGTGGCAGTGCATTTAGGGTTCCATCGAATTCAATTGCTCCTCAGATGCCAACACTCAAATATAGGACTGCATATTCACTGTGTTCTCTGTTGTTCCTCTTTTTCTAGTTCTCATTTCTAAAGGTTCAGCTGTATAGATTTTTCTGTGTAAAAGTTAAATTCATAAAGCTGAAGAAAATAAAATAAAAAGAACCTCTCTAATGGTAGATTTTTCTTTTCCTTTTTATACTAAAAAATAAAACCAAGCCAACAACAACAAAAGTCCAGCAGAAAAAGAAAAGTGAACCAGGGACAAAACTAAAAGAAAAAAAAGAAAGGATAAAGGATCAAAAGTTGGGATTATACATGCTTTCATACAAATGTGTTCCTGTTTATTTCCCTTTAGCACAAATGCAAACATCTTAAACATCCATGCTCTTCTGTTGAGAACTACACTTGTAGAAATTAAGAAAAATATTGTTAAAATAAATGGTGGGTAGAGTAAACGAATGCTTCATGACTGTAGGGTTTTTCAAAGCTCTTTGTTGTGGTAATTTCTCAGTCAGAATAATTTGAATATATTGAAAAAACAATACAAACAATTATGTAAATTTAATACAAAGAGAATGCACATTTCCTCTGCAGATCCTTCTCCAGCTTTAATTCTTCAAGAAAGCAAGCAAGAAGAAGTGATTACCAACAGTAATAAAGCCCCCTCATAGACAACAGACTTTTCCTAATAGTGTTGCTATGGCTCTTCTGTTCAAATTGACAAATTTGTGATCCATCAGTTCTATAAATGGACTGGCTGTTTCCTCTCACGATGCCTAGAAGCCAGACTATGGATTGATATTGATCATGAATGCAATTTATGGTCATTTGTATCTTTAGTCCTAGTCAGATTGCCTGAAAACATGACACTCGGTTGAGGAAGCAATTGCTCATGCTGATCATGCCCTCTCCATCAGTGTTTTTCAAAGTTGGCCACTGTGAGATATATGGGCTTCAACTGCCAGAATTCCCCAGTCAGATACAATACAAATATAAATCTCTGCACAATCAAGCACCCCACTCAAGTGGAGCCTCGAATTGTGAGAAATTGCATTTGCCTTCAAGTAAAACTTGTGAGTATGAATCTAAGGGACTTGGACAGGCCATGTAAAGTCCTGAATCCATGGTAGTTATGCAGAGTTAAGACACTGGGGCAAGGCTGTTGTACATGGCTGCTCTCTACAATAGTTTTAAATTCTAATGAGTTCAAAGAAATGCCAGAAGAAGATTCAGATGAGCTTAGGAACATCTCTTTTCCTAGAAACTGGTTTAATAAGGCATCTGAGTTCCTTCGTTTCATACCCACAAGATCCCAATTAAAATGTAGAAGTAATAACCCTGAACCACCATAAAGTGTTGTCGGAATAATTTATATGCATTTTCTTTAGACTATTCTAAAGTGCTGTGTACATGGCATCCTCTCCCTAAAGATGTATGGTCAGACCCTGTGCAGTCCAGTTTCTAATGACAACTGCCTTGTTAGGTGAACTTTGCTTTAATGGCTACATTCTTGGTGTTTTATTATTTTATGACAGGTTGTCATTGAAAATTGTATTTACTTATTTATCCACATACCTCCCTGGGATCTTTAGGATGGAAGAATAATAAAAATCTCACACATTTGGCTAATATGTTGTCTATTTCTATTTACCAAATGGCTCAGGTTTTCCTGATAGGCATGGCAAAAGGAACATGAAGCTTCTGTAAAGACATAGGAGGCTTCACAGATCTACAGTTGAAGACAGAGGTGGGCTTCAAAAAATTTAGCAATGGGTTCTCTGCCTGGCTGCTGGGTGGGAGTGGCCTAGTTGGCCTCCTGCACCACAGCGGGGAGCATTTTTCCCACCCGGGCCTCAGAGTCTTTCCTCGAGCCTCTGGGAGGGCAAAAATGGCCTCCCCAGGCTCTGGAGCAGAGGTGGTATTCAGCAGGTTCTGACTAGTTCTGGAGAACAGGTAGCGGAAATTTTGAGTAGTTCGTAGAACTGGCAAATACCACCTCTGACTGGAGATTTTACAGTATCCTTCCCCTGCCACGCCCACCAAGCCACGCCCACAGAACCGGTAGTAAAAAATTTTGAATCTCACCACTGCTCCGGAGGCTCTCTGGACACTGGAAACTAGCCCATTTCCAGCCTTCCAAAACTTCCAAGAGGCCTGTTTTTCGCCCTCTCTGAGCCTCTGTACGTGCCTTGCACTTACCTGCATCCAAAACGGGCCATGTGGGGAGTCCTGGGAGGGGCGGGGTGGGGTGGGCAGGGCCAGCCAGGAGTGGGATTTGGGGGTTCTCCGAACTGCACAGAATCTTAACTAGGGGCTCTCCTGAACCCCTGTGAACCCCCAGCAGCCCCCCCCCCCGATTGAAGAGATATGGTAGATCAGACTGAAAGGGAATCTGGATTTAACAGCTATTTCTGCTGTTTCTGGAGGGCAAAAACAGACAATCACTCTGTTTTGATCCTCCCCTCAGCCTGAAAGCAACCGTTGTGGGTCTCTCTTTGCTTGGTTTTAGAGCATATTTTTCCTCCCTTTGAGGAGAGTTTGACACTAGAGCAAAAATTAAGAAGCAAACAATATCCCAATTAAGGAACCACTAACTCAGACAAATAAGGCAACAGTAATCAAGGAGCCGATGATGTTACCTAGTTTGGTAATGAAACATCTGCAAGAAAACAACCAAGCTCAGAGAGCACCAAGCATCCCTCATTTCAATCCTGAGCTACAAACATTCTCTTCTATTAGTTTCTTCCCTCTGCTGCCTTGACTGTTTCTATCCTCTGCAACTAACCTCTGCAAAAAATAAAAGACTTTCACTTCCATCTTCTAAACAGGCCATATGACTGCTAACCCACTGAAACAAAGAAAGAAAGAAAGAAACAAAATGCAACAATGCAACAAAGAGAGAAAATAAGAGTTCAGAATGAAAAAAATTTTTTTTAGAAAAGCCATTCACAGTGGTATTTGAACTAGCAATGCCAGGGTTACAAAGAAAAAATTAAACGCGCTGTGTTATTATTATAGTGAAAATAAGTACCGTATTTTATGCGTATGTGTCCAAAAGCCCTTAAAGCAGTGGTTCTCAACCTATGGGTCGTGACCCTTTGGGGGTCGAACGACCCTTTCACAGGGGTCGCCTAAGACCATTGGAAAACACATATTTTCGATGATCTTAGGAACCGAGCCATAATTTTATGGTTGGGGGTCACCACAACACGAGGAACTGTATTAAAGGGTCACAGCATTAGGAAGGTTGAGAACCACTGCCTTAAAGAAGGTTGGGAATGTTGGACCTGCAACCATGCATTTTATGCCTTAACCATATAAATATAAATGTGTTGTGAGGGGTCTCAATCCACGCAACATTTTCTTGTGGAGATTTAGAATGAAGCTGGCATGAGCACTGGACAGGATGCAGATATGCCCTTAGTCTGCTGATGAGAGATGTATTGTGATTTGCAACACAAAAAGATATTTTACTTTTATTTATTATGATTGAAGAGACTTTGAAGTAAGTGTAGTAAGCTAATGATATTTATCTTTTTGTAACACATGCTCTGATTGTATTATCTAAATTACATCCACTGGGTTGAATGCAATCTTTGATATGCACCTTATCAGAATTTTTGCCCACAAACATCTTGATGCTTTATTTAATATGGACACTTTGCTATTTTAAAAACAAGGAATGCTGATTTGATGATGTTATTGTTGTTAGTGGTTCTGCTAAGTTGTCTCAATTTAGCCTTCCTCATCTACTTTCAATTAAAATCTCTTTATATGTATATACACACACACGCATACAGATGGACACACACACACATCTACATACGGTAGACAGATTGTAATGGTGACAGCTACATCTACATAATAACTGGTTGTAGTTCCTTTTTTTGCCTGCTTTATGATGAGCAAGTTTCATTTGCAGTTGCATTGCAGTAGATAAATCCCATTTTAACACACAAGAGAGATATTCAGTTTGATAGAAATCTGAAGAAGCCTGATAGTACTTTTTCTGACTAACCATTTTTTAAAGTAGATATCAGCTTTTGTGAATTGCCACTGACTTTAGATTTTTGATGCTCTTTGAAAACAATATTGAAAAAACTATTGCATAACAAACTCTGCAGTTTCTTGGTAAGTAGGTTACTAGGTGGGGTACCCTGGATAGGATGTTGACTAAGTTTTGACAGAATTTCAATTATTACTGATCCACAAAGGACATTTCAGAGCAGCTTCAATATGTTGTAATTGTGATGGTCACATTACGTAAACATTCAGACATGTTAATTGGTGATCAGAATTACCCATCTGGCTGACCTACCTATTCCTGTACATCTGTTGATGACTGGCAGCTGTTCTACTGCAAATATTTCCTTTTGTGAGTAATAATTATCATCATTCTGTCATGCTGCATTACATGTCTCAGTGACTCATGCAGGTTAGCAGCTAATAGGGCTTGTGCTTGTCAGTTTGTATGTATGTACTCACTTTTAGTTGCCTTTCTTTCTGCAGGCAAAGTTTACCCCAAGACTGCCAATATCCCTTTTGTAGTACCAAATACCCCTGAAGTGTAGGTTCAGCCAGCATTTCATTTTTTAAAAAAAATAGTTTTATTTTTGAACGGAGAGCTTTGGAACTTAATTATGCCTCTGAGCCAGAGGTGGTATTCAACAGGTTCTGACAAGTTCTGGAGAACCGGTAGCAAAAATTTTGAGTAGTTTGGAGAACCAGCAAATACCACTTCTGACTGGCCCCGCTCCCATCTATTCTCTGCCTCCCAAGTCCCAGCTAATTGGCTGGGTCTTCTTTTGTTGCCCTGCACAGGAGAACAGAGCTGGAAAGCAGGTTAGTGGGGTGGGAGGGAATGGGATTTTTCAGTAACCTTCCCACAGGAGTGGGGAGGGAATGGGGATTTTACAGTATCTTTCCCCTGCCACACCCACCAAGCCAGGCTCGTCAAGCAACGTCCACAGAACTGGTAGTAAAATTTTGTGAATCCCACCACTGCTCTGACCCATCAACCCACATCTCCTTCAACTTGGATCTTGGCCCATCCAGGTTTAGAATGTGGCCCTTGATTTCCTGCAGCAAGCCTAATGCTGTCCTGGAATTAACAGATGTTAGGAACTACTGTCAGTACAAAAAACGAATAGTCAACTTTTGGAAGACAATTAGTAGGTTAGTAGGTTACTCAGTCTTTACAGTTCTGCAAGAATACAGAACTAAATCTTTTCCAAAGGTACATATACAACACCAGTTGATTGAGATGTGATATATTCAAAGAGATAATTTGTGCACGTGCGTATTTACTTTATGTAATTGAAGCACAGTGGTTAACATTATGGGTTCAACATTCATGCCTCATCCGATGGTCTCATAGGACATGCCGATTTAGTAAACTGTGGATTGCTTGCAGGCCACTAAATATTCTGTAAATTACAGCCCTCAACCCTGGAGCCTGTGGATAACAGAAATGAAATACAAGTCGACCTTCATTTAAATTAGCAGCTGTGCTGTCCAGACAGTATATAGGTAATGGTAATTGAGATAGTTAAGTTAGAATTGGGAGCTGCCCCCTTAAGGGAATGCCTCATGGTAAATGTAGTTAATGCATCCTGGGAAATGTAGTTCATGTCATGTGGTCACATCCTGATTGGTCACTGACTTGACCCTTAGTTGGGTTGTGGGAGGTTCCTTCACTCTTGCCTGGACCCCAGCAGTGTGCTGGTGTCTCACCTCCTTGTTCCTTCGTTATGGGATGAAAGATCACTATTCTTTTACACTATGAAGTCAGTTATGCAAAGAATTGGACATTAGATGAATCTCGACGTAACCATGAGTTATATTTGAGGATGCTTTGTGACCAATAAAGAAACTTTGTATGGAAGACTTTGTAGAGTTTGCCTGTCTGTCTTTATACATTCAGCCAGTAATTATAAGACAGAACAGTAAAAGAATAGTGATCTTTCATCTCATAACGAAGGAGCAAGGGGGTGATACACCAGCACGTTGCTGGGGTCCCATTGACTTCTTGTAATGTTTGCAGTTATCTAGAAAATAAAAAATAGAAGAACCAGGACAAGCATTGTATGATGCTTTAATTCAAGGAATTGACTTATTGTTTGAGTAACATATTGTACTAATATGATGTGCTTGTTTTCATTTAATATGGTGCACAACACCAGCTGCTCTGCTGTCTAAATTATGATTTGCAGCCTAATGTGGTGTGAATCCAATCAATTCTTTTAAAAATCATAGTTGAGCAACCCATTGATGAGTTCACTATATGGATCCAGTCAGTAACTTCAAGTTGTTATTGGACCTGGTGAATTCAACAGAATTATTAAATGCATTGCTTTGTTTTTATTTCTTCCTTCAGAGGTGAGTTTGCATTAAGTCAAATAACCATTCTAAATTCTGTCTGTCTATCTGTCTCCCTAATAGAAACCTAAAGTTTGAAATACAGTAGGCTCTGGTTTATACTGTATATGTGTACAGTGTAGCAAGAGGGAACCTAAGATGCAGAAGTATCAATATGAAAAGTGTGTGTGTTATAAAGAAAGCCAAGATATAAGCCATGGGCTTGATTTCAAACTTCCAGCTCTTTTTATGTCTCTTACACATAAAAATCAGCATGACCCCAATCACACAGTCATCTCCATCATCTTGACTTTTTTGACACTCACACAAACACAATCCTCCTAGACATCCCTGCTAACGTAACTTTAGTATTATACATTTTCTACCTAATTCTGTTCTTGAAACATACACAGAAATGCACCTACCTGTACCTCCCTCATAAAATGGATTTCAAAAGAGGGAAGAATCCCACCAGGCTCAAGGTTGACTCAGCCTTCCATCCTCTCAGGGTAGGTAAATTGAGGACTCAAGATTGTTGGGGGCAATTAGCTGACTTTGTAAAAATGCCACTTAGTAATAAGCAGGCATATACAATGGAATGAAGGCTATTGCCGAGCACATTGGGTTGTATCCCAAAAATTGTAAGCCGCCCTGAGTCTTCAGAGAAGGGCGGCATATAAATGTAATTTAAAAAAAATGAAAGAGAAGACAGTTTTTCAGGCAATGGACTTGAAGCAGGGAAACCCAGATTTTAATCCAACTTTAGTTGCAAGAGTTCACTAGGTGATCTTGGGCCAACTCAAACCTACCTCACCAGAGAACTACTGTGTAGAAAATATATCACCTACATATGTCACCTTGAGTTCTTGGAAGAAAGGCAGAATATAGGTTGAAAAATAAATAAGTAACACACAAAATAACTTATCCAACTTTTGTACCGTTTTTGTAAGTTTTTTGTCACAACTTTTATTTTTTCAACTTTCTGTTCCAACTTTTTTTGTAACAGCTCATACTTTATTATTATTGTTATTTTTAAAACGGCATCTTTCTAGAATGATACTGGTCTAGTATTTTTGGCTTAGGCAAATTGGCACATGACTGTATCAGGTAGAAGATTCTGCCATTAAACAACTTGTAAACCACAGATTTTACTCTCTGCCTCTCCTCTGAATATATCCAAGAGCAAAAGATATTAATTATTCAAGTAGATAATGGTCTTTTCTTCCCAAGAGTGGTGAAATTAGCTTTTTCACTTGTTCTTTGATAAACTAAGCAGGATACCCCTTTCAAACAAAGATTCAATTAAAATGCTAATACCTGATTACAGGGACTAACCCACCCGCTTTCCCTCCTAACACATCTGGCTTCTTGTGAACACTATAAAATGTTACAAATTAAATGGTTGGGAGAAGGAGGGTGAAATGTAAATAATTGTAATTGCTGAGTTAAACATCTTGGATTAAAGTATTTTCAGGACATTTTCCCCACAGGCCAAGAAGTAAAGAAGTGATTGACTGATTCTGTGCCATCATATTAGTGTCAACTCTTGGAGACTACTGTATATAGCAGGAGTCACCAACCTTTTGGACTTCAGGGACCACCAAACTCATACTTTTAAATCCCAAGGACCATTAATATGAAGTTTTTAAAAAGGATAATATATTTAATATAAAAATTTTAATTTTTTATATTAAATATATACTTAATATAATTTTTTAAATTTTTATATTAAATATAAATTTAATATTAAAAATTATGTGTGTGTAGTGTATATATATATATATATGTGTGTGTGTGTGTATATATATATATATATACCGTGTTTCCCCGAAAATAAGACCTACCCCGAAAGTAAGACCTAGCACTATTTTCTAAACCTGCCCTAATATAAGACCTACCCCGAAAATAAGACCTAGTGTAAATCTCCAGTTCCAGGAAGACTTTTCAGGGAGCAACCGTGCACCGAAACACCCCCTACACACTCACACCCACTATTTGGCACCATAAATATATAAGACCTACCCGAAAATAAGACCTAGTGTGTTTTTGGGAGCCAAAAATATAAGACAGTGTCTTATTTTGGAAACATATATATATATATATATATATATATATATATATATATATATATATACATACATACATACATACATACATACACACATACACATATGCTTATTTAATTATAACTGTGGCTGCCTGGAGTTGGGGGAGGGAAGGAGGGCTGGGCTGCTTCTATCCCTCCCTCCAAATGCACCTTCCAATCCAAAGAGACAGAAGAGCAAGGGGGGGTCTCAGCTGAGGGGCCTCATGGCAACTGCCGCTGGGAGAAGCAGAGGCAGAAAGGGGTCTTTGCTCTCCTTGGGGGGCAGCGCCCCTCAGCTGCCCCTCCAGGGGCTTCTCAGCAGGCAGCTGCCTGCAAGGAGGACTGCCACCCTTGGTGATTAATTGGGGGGAGGGGAGGGGGAGAAAGTGGGGGCTCCAGGATGGGGATGCCAGGGCTCTTCCAGCCTCAAGGAAAGGGGGGAGGTTGATGTTAAGTTTGCATAGAGAGGCAGGACGCGGAGTGCTACAGCTCAAAATTTATTGTGACTTCAGCTCAGAACGGACCCAAATGGCTCAGTCACGGCAGCTATTTATAGCCGGCTGCCCCGGCTGCCAGCCAATCAGAGTGCAGGGTTTTCCCGCACTTTTTCAACCAATTCAAACACTTTACAACACAACCAGTCATTTTGAACTCTGCATACATAACACCCCTCCCCACTAGGTTTGGTCCATACTCAAACTCCATCTATCTAATATACTCTTGTAAATAGGTGGGGCTTTTACGGGTACGTTGAGACCTGCATGGTTCAGGTGTTTTGGGAATCTCACTTGGTGAGGAAGGAAATGTATCTGCCAACATTCCCTTATTAAGACTTCTTGCACTAGTAGAACCTGATTGGTTACTACAACCTGGTCTCTCCTCCCAATCCATCTCCAACCCAATGTCACTCCCCAAATCTGGTAGTGAATCACAATCTTCCATTTGTAAAATTGGATGTTGGCATCCTGACAGGTTTTGAGATGTTTCCTGTCAAGTTAGCTTGTTAAACATTGGGTGGATTCTCACTTGCTGATTACCTTCATTATCTCCCCTTCCCCTAGAAGAGCTGTGGGCCTGGAATCGGAGAGGAGCAAGGGCGATGCTCCAGAGGCAGTCTGGACCATAACTGGTCTATGTGCCTACTCCACAAGACACCATCCTCAGTTTGAACCCTGTAAGACCTGGGGCCTGTAACCTGGGTTATCTCAGCAGGAATCCATAATGGTTCACCCACAAGGTTTTTAGCATAAACAGAATCCCCACAGTAAATGTGCGAAATTTGCTGGTGGAATCTAGTGGTGCGTTGGGTGCGTAAGTGGGGTGAAGGCAGTCCAGGGTAGACCTGAGTTTTCTACCCATCAAAAGCTCAGCTGGGGTTAAGTTAGTGGATGGACTAGGAGTGATGTGTTGGATACTGAGTAGTTTTTCAACTTTCTCAGTGATGTCCCCTGGACCCAATTGTTGGAGTTTCTCCTTGGTAAATCATACCATGGGTTCAGCATGGCCGTTAGCCGAAGGATGCCCAGGGGCAGTAAGGGCATGTCTGATACCCTGTTGTGCTAAATAGGATTCAAAAATGTTAGCAGTAAATTGAGGACCATTGTCAGAAACAAGTACATCAGGTAACCCATGAGTTACAAAAAGTTTCTTAAGCTGTTTGATAACAGCGTCTGCTGTGGTGGAACCCATGGGGATAACCTCTAACCATCTGGAGTATGCATCAACTACAATAAGGAAAGTGTACCCTCTGGTAGGGTCAGTGAAATCAATGTGAATCCTGGACCATGGCCCCCTAGGACATTCCCATTCATGTTTGGGGGTGAGAGGTGGAGCAGGCCTTACTTGCTGAGAGTTTGGGCAGGATGCAACCCAGTTTTCTACCATTTTGTCTATACCTGGCCACCATACATAACTCCTGGCCAATCCCTTCATTCTGACAATACCCGGATGACCCTCATGTAACATTTCCAAAACCTCTTTCTGCAGTTTTGCAGGAATAACCACCCTGTTACCCCACAAAATACATCACCTTAAGACAGATAATTCAGATTATCTGGATTTAAAAGGTTGGGAAACCTGAGGTGGATCTTGTAGAGGCCAACCCTTTTTAATCCAGCCTACAATAGGAGCCAATAAAGTGTCTTTGGCAGTTTCTCTAGCAATTTCAGCAGCATGAACTGGAAGTTTGGCAACAGTTTCTAGAAAGAAGGTGTAAGTTTCAGGAGCAGGGTCCTCAGTGTGCAAGGGAGGTGGGCAGCGACTCAAAGCATCAGCGTGCCCAATGTCTTTTCCCGGTCTGTGGATGAGTTTATATGAATAAGCAGCAAGAAATTCAGTCCATCTCAGCATTCTTGGTGACAGGATTGTGGGCGTTGGTCTGTCCCCTGCCACAATGCCTAAAAGGGGTTTGTGATCTGTAACAATGGTGAATCTTCTCCCATATACGTACTCATGGAACTTCTTGACTGCTGCCACGATAGCCAATGCTTCCTTGTCCAGTTGACTGTAGTTTCTCTGCTTTGGTCAAAGTGCGAGTAAAATGCAATAGGGGCTTCCCTTCCACTGGGGAGCATGTGGCTCAATACCCCCCCCACTCCAAAATGGGATGCATCACAAGTCAATACTACTGGTAAATTCTCAGAAAACTGTATCAGTACACAATCAGAAGTGATTTGTCTCTTTATGTTGTTAAAAGCAGCTTCTTCTTTTCTGCCCCAGACCCATGCAGATTTTTTATCCAGTAATCTGTGTAAGGGTTCTGCAGTGGTTGCTTTCTGAGGTAGAAACATATGATAGAAATTAATAAGTCCCAGGAATGCTTGCAAATCAGTTTTGCATCTTGGCGGGGCTTCTTTGATTGCCTGAACTTTGGCTTCTGTGGGGTGGATGCCATGTTTATCAATCATATAACCCAAGAATTCTACTTTGTCAGTTTTAGTGTGCATTTCTCTTTTTTACTTTTAACCCCACTTTTTGAATCTGGTTAGAACTTCTCTGAGTTTCTCGTAATTGAGTGTCATTTTCAGCAGAGATTAAACGTCATCAAATAAGGCACCACCCTGGTAACCCTTGTAGCATCCTTTCCATAAGGCTTTGGAAGATGCCTGGTGCCACACTTACTCCAAATTGTAACCTTTTGCAATTGAAAGCACCCCGATGGGTTACAATGGTTTGGGCTTCTGCAGTTAAATCGTCTACTGTTAACTGCTGGTATGCTTGGGCCAGGTCCAGCTTGGCGAAGACTGTGCCCCCACCAAGAAAGTGTAACAAGTGATGAACCACTAGAACTGGATATGCGCTCTGTTGTAGCGCATGGTTCAATGTCCCCTTGTAATCCTCACAGATTCTCACCGAGCCACCCGCCTTGACCGGTGTGACTATGGGTGTCTCCCACCTGGAGTGGTCTGTGGGCTCTAATACCCCTTGGGCTATTAGTTTATCTAATTGTTCATCAATTTTTTCCTTCAATGCAAACGGTACCCTTCTGGGCTTTAAGCGGATTGGCTGTATCTTGGGATCTAGGGTAAAAGTGATAGGGGTCCCCAAGTTCTTGCCTAATCCATCACTGAAGACCTCTGGAAACTCAGACTTCAAGGACTCTTCCCGACTTCCGGTTTTGAGCCTCCCCGAGGACAGACCTTTCCACGATTGTTCTTCACAGCTTGGTTTGTGCTTCGGCGTTGGAGAGCCCCGATCTTTTAGATCTGGGGCAGAAGCTGCCTTGTAGGGGCAGTGGAGGAAGGGGAAACTGTCACCCAGGTGGAGAGGAGTCGCAAATCCCCTCCCTATACTGGCACAGCTCCCTCCCGAAGACGCCAGAAGCAGTGGTCTAATGGCCACCCCGAAGGGGAGAATAAGACTAGAAAAAGCATTGGGTACAAAGCATTCTTAAGAAAGAATTCAGCTGCGAACTGAAAGAGGTTTTTAAAAAATGGTGTGAATTCTTTGTGAATGGACGGAGCTTCGAGCCGAGAGAGGTAGAAGCCATAAAGAAATTATACAGCCACTCTGGATGAGTATATTTTGATTTCATTTAAGCATTAATTTAAGCTGATTTATAGACTGCTAAAGACGGTTAAGGAGGAAATGTTTACCAATTGGATCCTTTTTGTGGATTGTGTGGCTTGAAAAGCTCTGAATAACTGGGAAGGAAAAGAAAAGAGGAGCTGTGGATTGTTAGAACAAAGAGCCACCTGAGTCAAACTTAACTTGACTTTTTCTTTAAAGAACCTGTCTCCTAAAATACAAAGAAAACTGACATAATAAAATAAGAGTTTCGAAAATTGAAATATTGAAGTAAAGAAAGATATATGAAGACTTTGCTTTTGGATTTTGCTGATTTCGTTATGGACTTGGTATTGGACTAATTGAGGACTAAAAGCTGAGAAGAAAGAAACAGAAGCCGGGTTTTTTTGGAATTAACTTTAAAGACATCAATTGGATTAAATAAAAATTGTAAAATGGAAATATCCTTTCAGGCACTAAAACTGGAACTGGGTAAAATTAAGAAAACCTTGCAGGAAAAAGGTGAAACTTTTGGCCCTGTTTTTAAATTTCTTGAAGAGGCAGTCGTGAGAGTATGAACAACAAAGTATCAAGAAGAGGTGGAGCAAATTCCAGAAGGGCCATCTTTAACTATTATCATCGAGAACAAAGGAACCAGAGGAAAGAGGAAAAGAATTGGGAAAAATACGGAGGGTTGAGAAATTGAGTAAAGAGGAAATATCTGGAAAATAAAAAGGGGAAAAGAATCAGCAGAAACTTGAAGGCTGGAAGATAGTCAAAAAGAGAAGGGTTAAAATTGAGGAAATAATAAAAGGGAAATGTTAGGGGATGGAAGGCAGAAGAAACAGGATCTGGGAATAAAGGAATATGGGAAATTTGAAAAATGGGAGTAAACTTACACAGAGATAATGGTTGAATAACCTTGGGAGAGGGGTTCTGCAAGGTGTAGGGGAATAATATAGATAAATTTTTAGTTGTGAAAAGGGGACATAGAAGATGGATAATAGAAGTGTTATTTTTTGGTAAAGCTCTCCTCCTTTATGTATAAGAAATAAATATAATGAACATATGGAACATGATTATTAAATATATTGAATCTTTCTTTTCTGAGGATTGGAATGTTGACTTTCTTTTTTATTTCTCTTGATTTAAGTATGAATGGAATAAATAATAAATGTAATAGTGTAGGAGGAGATTTGAAGGTGAAATTGGCATGCAGGTTGACTAATTGTTCTTTCATTGATAATGGAATTTTATGCTCTTTATTACCTATAAAGGTAATTGCAATAAATAATGAAATATGTTTATTGAACACATTGAAATATCTTAAATATCTTAAATATATTAAAATAAATGAAATGATATAGGAGGTGAGATGAAATGGAGTTAACATCAGGGCCTATTAAATGAGCAGATTAACATGTTCTTTTTTCTGAAACTAGATAAACTTTATGAAATTAAGATTAGAAAGGGGAAACCATGCAGAACCTGACTTATATGTGTTATATAATCTTAAATGGGATTAGCAATGTTAATGTGCTAGGTAATAAGATGTTAATATTTAATGGGAGAATATGTAACTCAAAGGTGGTGCACTTAAATTATTTCAGGGGGGAAACCAATTTATAGAATGAGTGTTATAAATTAGAATTTAAGAGGAATATGCAAATTTGACAGCCAAAAGTATTAAAATATAATAATTATGAAGTTTATTTATTTATTTATTTGACTTAATATATGTGAATTAAATAATGAGATAAACATTTGGAACAATATGATAAAATAGAAAATATATAAAAATATTGTTAAGATAAGAAATTGAATATAAAAACTGAATGTGTAGTTATGGTCATATTTGTATGTATATGTCAAACCTGTAATCATGCTGTTTACTGAAAAGAGACGTTAAAATGTGGAAAATTGAATAAAACTTGTTTAAAAAAAAAGGACTCTTCCCACTCAGTGTTGCTCACGTGATTGATGCCAGTCACTTCGATGCCCAGCAGGTTGAACCATTCCAGTCCCAGCAAACTTGGGCGATCTTTGTCTACGATGGTCAGGGGTAGGCATTTGCTGTGACCTTTGAACTTCACGTTGAATTCTCTTGTTCCAACTACTGGAATCTTGTTCCCTTGGTAGTCTTTAAGAGTTAATGCCTGCTTCTTGAAATGAGTCTTCTGAATGTCTGGAATCAGTCTTTGAATAGTGTCCCATGACACCATAAATAGGTATGAACCTGAGTCCACTTCCATTTGACAAGGCCTTCCTTCAATAAATACCTTGACATGCACTTTCTTGTTATTTAAAGGGGATGAATGACCAATAGTTACTGTTTGATGAGTTTCATTCCTTCCATTTGCTTCTGCCCCATTTTCTCGCTGGTGTTGTTTGGCTTGACTTCTCTGTCTTTGTTGTTTGCAGCAAACTTCCTTCTGTTTGGTGGAGTTCTGGATGATTTGCAGACTCCTGCAATGTGCCCTCTTTTTTCACAACAGAGGCAAATGGTGTCCAGGAATTTGCATTCAGTGTGGGGGTGGTTCCCCCCACAACCTATGCAGTGGAAATCATGCCCTTTTCTTCTCAGGTCGTTTAGTTTCCGCTCTAATCTGAGTCTGTTAATTCCTTCTTCTTCTTCACTGTATTCTGACTCAGATTCCAGTTCATCAAAATGGGTAGTGGTGGTCTTCTACCCCTCAGAATGGCCCGTAGTCTTGTTCATCTTTCTCATGGCTGCTGCTGAGAGTTTGGTGGCCTCTGCTGAAGATGCTTCCTCTATGGCTTCTTTCAGCGTGGTCTTGGGTTTCATCAGTAATTTGCTCTGCAAAACCTTGTCTTTAAGGCCCAAAACAAAACGATCAGCATGGCCTCCTCTAAACTGCTGAATTTACACGCACCCCCAATGTCTCTTAAACTTGCCACGAAGTCGTTTACGCTTTCATCTTCCCCCTGATCGCGGCAATAAAACTCGTGTCTCTTAATGAGGCACGATACTTGGGGCGTAGTGTGCTCTTAAAAGCCTCTCTAGATCAGGCCATGCCATTACCTTCATGTCTGCTGCGCCTGCTAATGCCTTCGCCATCTTGAAAACTGCGGACATGTCATGAGAAAGACCGCCCTCTTCCGCTGCTCAGAAATGGCGGCCAGATCGTTTCCTTCCAGATACATCTGAAACCGATCTGCATACGACTCCCAGTCTTCATTCTTCGGTCGAATGGGGCTGGGGGTGTTCAGCGCAGCCATCTCGCTCTTCTCTGTTCTGCGTTGCCTTCTCTTCAGGGAGATCCCACCTTTGTCGCCAGTGTTAAGTTCGCATAGAGAGGCAGGACGCGGAGTGCTACAGCTCAAAGTTTATTGTGACTTCAGCTCAGAACGGACCCAAATGGCTCAGTCGCGGCAGCTATTTATAGCCGGCTGCCGCGGCTGCCAGCCAATCAGAGTGCAGGGTTTTCCCGCACTTTTTCAACCAATGAATTCAAACACTTTACAACACAACCAGTCATTTTGAACTCTGCAAACATAACAGTTGACACCTTCACCCCCCCAAGAGGAAAGTTGCTTTTCTCCATCAGCCCTCCATCCTCTGCTTCTGCTGGAGGGGAGCCAGGTGATTTCCTCCCTGCCTGATGGCTGCAGCCTCAGCGGGAGAGAAATCCACCCCGGAGCCCGGCAGTGGGTGGAGCAGCCTTGTTTTCCCACGCAGCCCAGATTAATTGCTTTCAGAGGGTCATTTCTCTGCGGACCACCAAAATTTTGCTGGTTGGCAAACGCTGGTATATAGTACCAATCTTATTCTTCAAGTCTTTGAACACTGCACCTATCACCACTGTAATTTAATCCATCCACTTTGCAACTGCTCCTTCTCTTCCTCTTTTTTACTTTCAACTTCCCTGCAGAGGAAACAAAAAAGTAGCAAGGCCTTTTTTTTGCAACTGGATAGACTTGAGTTTTGACCAACTCTCTTTTAAATAATTACAAGTACTTCCTGAAAATGTTTTTCTTTGGATGCCCAACATTAACCAGAGGCTGTCACATTGATTATTTTCAGGGCAGAACCTCTGAGAGCCCTCAGTGGCTCACAAATCACACTGGCTAAATGCCACAGGTTAATTGACAGTGGACTTGGTATGTATCCTTATACTTCATTTATTTGGCCAAGTGTGGTTAGACATACAAGGAATTTGTCTCTGGTACAGAAGCACTCAGATTCAGAGTTGTTTTGTCATGGTCTTGGTCTTTGCTTCTGGAAAACACCATGAGCTAGTGGACTCTATTGGTCTACATTTCACAGAGATAACCATCAATTAGGAATATTATTTGTTTTGTCTTTTTTCAAGGCACATTGATATCCCTGTTGTCCTCCACTGAACTATTATCTGCTTCTGATTCTTCAGTAACTACCCCCTAAAGATTTAAATCCTCTTGTAAGATTTGAGTTCTTGTAATACAGGATTTTTTTTACATCTCTTGGTACTGGGACAGGATTAACCCATTAAGGCAGGAAGCCAGGATTCAGGGCAACCACTAGAGGCACACAAATAAACCCATCAAGCTGCAGGAGCTTCAAAGGGGAATTAAGCTCAGAGATACACACACCCCAATCTGCTTGCAAGCCAGGAACTCTCAAGCTGTGTCACTACTTTTCTTGCCTTCCTGAATTAAAGGATCCCTTTTCTGGCAGCTGGCTTCCTTGTCTATTTCTTCTCAGCATCGGTAACTGCTTCCCAGCTGGGAAACAAACTCAGTACATTTCTTCTGACACAAGAATATACTGTTGGCTTAGACTCGCAGAGGTGGGCAACTACGGCCCCTTTAAGATCTGCGGACTTCAACTCCCAGAATTCCTGAACCAGCATGGCTGGCTTAGGAATTCTGGAAGTTGAAGTCTACAGATCGTAAAGGGTCCATAGTTGCCCACCGCTGGTTAGAGGAAACACTTGCTAGGAAAGTCTTTTGCCAAACTTTTATTTGTGATCTCCACTCATTCAGATAGCTCCCCAGACCTGACTTTTAGCAATCTCATAGCAACATCTGGCCATCACTGAAGCCTGTCTTCCTTTTTTGTTAATTGGGCCAGGGATAGTTGAAGGGCCGTAGTAGACCCTAATGAGGAAACATGGAGTGTGAGCTTGTTCTCTGGAACCAACCTGTCTTACTTATTTAGTACTTTGATTTCTATACCTGCCCACCTCAATAAGTGACTCTTGGGTGGTGTATATCATAAAACATAAAAACAATGAAAAGATTACAAAATAAATATATGTAGTGTCAAGCAAGATGGTTACTGTGGATGTTAAAACAGCTAGGAAATGGGGCCCTTAACACAATTGTGGCCTTTTACTGTCTATGCCTGCACTCATCCAGGTCCAGTCATTCAGCTACCCGCAGTGGATGACTGGCAGCTTTGGCAACATGGCTTTTGCAATCAGCAGTTATTAAGGAGGTGACCTTTAACCTCCCAGCTGAGCAAAAACTAGCAGAGAACACACAAAGCTCCTGATGACTCTTCTCTTCTCTTTTTCTCCTATTATAGTCTACTAACAAGCTTCCATTTGTTCACGCCTCCTGTTCAGATGGAAGCTGTGTCACTGTTGTTTTTAATTTTAAAATTCTCCACTCTTGGCTTTAGCAATAGTCAGGACACGACGGTCACAGAGTCCACAGCTATTATTTCTGGGTGGCCAAATTATTTCCCCAATATAGTCCTGCTGAAAGATTGAGTAGTACATTATTTTTCTTCTATTGTAAGGTAAAATGTTTGAACGAACCTCTGAACAGTTATGTATGTTTCTTTCTAAAAATCACCAACCCTAAACAACACAGTAATCATTGCCAAAGAAACGGTACTTCTACTTATTCCAGAAATCTCCAAAAGTACAGTAGTTTAAAAATGGAGATATTGAAATTATATCTATTCCTTCATTCAAAACACAATTCTGCTGATTTTTTTAAAACACTAAGCCTTACATTATGCTTTTGTTTACTATTGTGTCTCTGCACCTTCTGGTATCTCAGCTGCGGTTCTGAGAGTTGTTACTATAGTTCTCTAAAGACTCTAAAGATGTATGTGAGGAATGGCATTAATCCACAGCAGTGATACTTGGATACAATCTGTTAAGTTTGCATGAAGAGTCAGACGCGAAGAGCTTCAGTGAAGGGTTTATTAAGTGACTACAGCTCGAATGGACCCGACTTGGCTGGGCTATGGCTGTTTCTTATAGCCAGCAGCCGTAGTTGCCTGCCAATCAGAGTGCAGGGTTTTCCCGCACTTTTTAAACCAATCTTATTTGACATTTTACAAGAACAATTCAAACTAAACCAATGACATTCAAACCTACATACATAACACCCCTCCCCACTAGGTTCAGTCCATACCAAACCCCAACCTATCTAATGTATTCTTTTAAATAGGTGGGGCTCTTGGTGTATGTTGAGACCTTCGTGGTTCAGAAGTTTTAACATTCTCACCCAGTAAGAGAGGAAA